>JAUMHB010035453.1:14221-26049 GCA_032359685.1 Pittosporum tobira | reverse complement strand
GATTATAAAAAAAATATTCGGTAAAAAATCTAAAGCGGTTGCGGTTCGAATTTTTTTCAAAACCAACTGTAAAAACCGCTTTCTCATTTTTTATTATTATTTATCATGTAGGTAGAATAGTTTTTATTAATTTCATGAATTATAATATAGGTTAAATTGAGAAAACGTAAAAATTAATCATTATAGTTGGTAAATTCTTCTTAATACATTTTCAAAAATTTTAAAATATATTTGTATTTTATTTATTAATTTTTTAAATTTCATATAAATAAAATGATAATATATGGGACTAAGAGAGTATACGGCTATTTTTCTTAATTTGCATATTTTTCATCTTTTAATCATTTTTTAAGAGATTAATAGAATAATTAAACGATAATCATCTATTCGACAAAAATTTCTTATTTAAATTTAATTACAAAATAATATTCTATTCATCGAAAGGATACCAAGACGATAATACGTAACATTATATTAATTAATCATAATTACATAATGAAATATGGTCGAGAGTTCAACATACTCCAGTACAAGAAAACTTGAGAGATCTTATGATTCAACCTACAAATTAATTGATTTGCGAATCTAATATATTAGTTTTAGAGAGGCTCAATCACCCCCTCTACTAGGACATTTCCAAACATTGATATTTAATTATATACAAATAAAATAAAATAACAATAATAATATTAATATTAATTTTTTTAATCATATGAAAAAATAGATCTAAATACAAACAATATAACAAAGTCTAATTTTCTTGATAAATAGTAGGAGGTTATCAAAAATTGATACATTTTAACATAAAAATAATAAAAAAAAAAGATATGAAATAACAGTTACGGTTTTTCCAAAAAAAAATCACTACCATAACCACTTATGTGATTATTTTCTATTAACTACAACAGATATGAAATAACAGTTACGGTGCATGTTTTTCTCATTGAACAGTCCTAATTGAGAATACAAGGCTATGCAAGTATACTACTGTATAAATGTTTTCGAACGTCCAAGAAAAAAATAATGGCCCTGCCAAAGCCAAACATATGGTTTTTTCATCCAAAATGGGTGCAGAGGCAGCTTGCATAATACTGGTTCTCGTCAAGAAAAGTACAGCTGAAACTAGCCTCATGCAGCCATTTTATAGAGCAGACAAGTGATACTCAATAACTAAGGTTAAGGTAAGAATAATAGTATGTGTTCCCTTCATCAACATAAAAAGCGGGTTTATGCTTGATTATTCGCGTTGCTCCATATTAAATGTTCCAAAAAACTTCTTTACCGGAGTCAACATTAAGATCCTAAAGATTTGCGATCACCAAAAGGATAAACAAGAAGCATATAAAAGTTAAAATTTTTTAAAATTTGAAAGTAGAAAACAAAAATAAAATAAAATAGAAAAGGGTTCGAGCTTGTCTACTGAAGAACTAATTTCTATACGAGTCGCATAAGCTAATACCCATACCTCGTTCAGTACCCCTGCTTGCATTTTTCACTTGGAACTTCACACAGGAAATGGATGATGAAATCTGGTTTCTACCTTAAATTGTTAAAATTACAGAACACAATATACCGTGTTATTGCTGCATCCCCCCCTTTCTTTGGAAAATTATACACAACACAAACACCTGCTTGCCTATGTTTTAGTTCTCTGGTGGGTTTTCTTCAACACAAAGTCGGCAGCAGATCAAAACTCCAAACAAAATAATGTCCCTCAAAACAAAAAAGTTCTCTTTTTCGATGCACATCAGTGACAGGACAGCTGGCAGAGAGGGATTGAGATCATAAAAAATAATCGGGAGTCTTACGGGTGGTGTCGGGCTCAATCTGCCGAGGTGCTGGATCAAACTGGAGGAAGTTTTGATCCATGTTCTCCCCTATTTCCAGAATTGCTGCCATGTTTCCGCACCGGTAACAGTAGTTTGGAGCACTAAATACCGTCACCACATTCTTTTCCTGAAATAAATGAATACGGGATATTAGAACCACACTAATTTAAGTTAAAAATAGAATATAACGAATTGGTCATCATCCCGATTAGGTTCTCACGAACCTGACACCAATTGTACCCTTCCATGACAAGCTGGTGGGCTCTTGAAATCAGAGAAAGCCCATTAGTGTGGTTGAACTGAGCTGCTATATCCTGTCCAAAAGTATAACCAGCACCTCGCGGAGATATTCCCCATCCACACCGGTCATCTGGATCAGACCACAAAAGGTCGCACATTGGTCCTTCATGCGGAACCTACCATTCCCATACGTCAAACATAATCTAAGTCAACTAAATCTAGCAATTGTTTGTGTAGTGTCAAACAAGAAAATCACAAGAACTTGACTGAACCACATCAAATCTCAAGAGAAACTATTACTAGTACAAGAGGTATAGAGAAAGGTAGGTGTTATCTTGTAGTCTCTCCATTCCAAAATTAGAGATACCTAAAAAAAAAAAAAACAACGGTTTTTTAAAAATATATGTTTGATTACAATTTTTACATAAAAGGATAATGTTATTAAAACAAATGTTTTTTTGAGATGGTGTAAAATTTTCATCTATATTTATAATGAAATGATAAATTTGGAATATCATGATGTTTTAAGGTACAAAAATAGAGGCCTATCACTAATTTTAGAACGTATCAAAAAGGAATAACAATTTCTAATTTTGGAACGGATTTTCTTGTTTGACATTCCAAAATGTACAAACATATATGAAGTCCAAAAGTACAAATCTCAATGTACCTCTTGTATACGGTCCAATGCTCGGATGTTATCAAGCGTATCCAAAGATGGTGAAAGTCCTCCATGCAAACAGAATATCTACAATGTAATAATATAATGGTATTAGATAAGTCATGATAACAAATCCAAAACCAAAGTCTGACGCAACTCAAACCTGACTCTCAATAAGTGCCGTAAGGGGTAGATAATCAAAAAGGTCGGTGAAATACTTCCACACATTTGCATTCCCATACTTCCTCAAGCATTCATCATAAAACCCATACCTGAGTGTGGAAAACAAAAGAATGTGAATTATAAAATTAACAAGTCTTTTGCGGAGCGCTGGGGGGGGGGGAGAGAATGGCCTACAAGTTCAACCAAAAGAACATGGACATGTGTAACTTAGTTACATTATATGTTTATCCATGTCCCTATTCGCTTGGATACATAATCTTAAACACATAGCATCATCACAGTTATACATGGGCATGCAATTTCGGCCCCTCAGCTCCTTAACCTTATACATAAATTCGCCCTCGAAATGAAATGTCTAGCAGCACATAATCTGAATGTTTGATTTACAATCCAAGTCTTAGTAATCATCTATATCATTCACTGGCCCCAACATAGACAATGGTCACATCTGAAGGTCCTGGCTAAAGATCTGGAGAAAAAGACCCGCTTGACAAATATAAGGCATCAGAACTACCATATTCCTCATTTTCAGCTCAATTACAAAGTAGTCATTTCAATAAACAAAATACTTTTGAAAAACCCATTTAAAAGTACTGAACCCATTTAAGAATTAAGACCTTAAAATTCTGAACAGAAGGGAGAATGCATGCATAAGTGCCAAGGCATGAGGCATCCCTCATATCTTTCGATTCAACATTCTGTAACTTAAAATCAAACTCCCCCACACCCCCATCCTTTGGGGATTTGAGAGAAAATACCAATTATGCCCATACGAGGAAGAAAATCAATCTAAAATATTTTAGATATTTTTAATCTGTAAGCTTCCGTGTCATTCACATGAGTACAGTATGAAATATAACTTGCACTTTGAAGAACACAAGTACTTATGAAGATGAGAAGCATATTTGTTATTCAAAATTGACAAAGGAGAAAATAGTCATGCCATCATAATGATCACACCTAATAAAGTGACCTTACACTTGAGTGATTTGCCGGCTTTCGTGATTCCCTCGGAGGATCGTGAGTCTATCTCTATAACATACTTTTAGAGCCACTAAGAGGGTGACAGTCTCCACCGAATAGTAACCACGATCTGCATTTATCTGAAGATAATTAGGAATCGATACAATATACAGCAACTTAATGAATGAAAGAAAACGGTTAACAGGAAAGGGAAAAAAAACAATTTGGAATATGAATAAATCAGTAATAGTTAACGGGATTAAGTCAGTCCCAACCAACAGAATCCATCAATAGTTTTTTTGTCTAATATAATACATGTTGCTTATGTACAATGTTCACAAACAAGTCTGTGATAGACGACAATAAATGCTTATCACATTCTAGAAACCACTCCTTTTCCCGATAACAACGGTTTGTTATTAAGTTTGTTTCAACCATAGTAGAGATTTATGGAAGTAATGAAAGAATCATAACAATCACAAAAAGGAGCTAATCATTTTAAAAAGTTAAATTAGTCAAATTACATCTAACTCTCTAAGGCTCCAGTGCCAAAGAAAATAAAGTGAGCAAATGGAAGAACATAACTACATATTTTAGTGAAGTTACTATGTAACTTTACTATAAGCTTAATCAAGGCGGTGGAATATTGAACATGTGAAAGTATATATAATGTGCAGGTGATTTTTGGTACAGTAAGAAACTAATATGCGAATCCATAAATTAACTGTCAAGATATTTGTGAAGTAATGTTTGTAGCTTGCTATTTCATTACTTTCCTTCTTGACTATATATATGGTTTGGAATCTCGATGTTGCTAAAAGTATGGTGTCATTATATGGATAACGTTAAAAGTTGGTATCCATAAATGTCAGAACGAAGATTTGATGGTAACTTACAGGTTGATGTCCATTATTTAGAGCATTCCTGTATTCTTGTGAAATCCAAAATCCGTTAGTGCTAGTTTATAGCTGATTATGGCCTTTATGGGTGTAGTTGATGTGACGTGTGGTGACATGCGTTAAATAGAGCAAGCATTGTCTAAAACCACCTTAGGAGGCCTTTCCGCTTAGGAGGTGACGTGTTTGAATGAAGAAATAATGGTAACGTGGAGGTGACAAGAGTTCCTTTAAAAAATGAAGAAATTTAGTTAAATTTTAGACATTTTGAACTATTGTTATAGCTAATAAGGCCAAATCGAGGTGGTGGAGGCCTTTTCGCAAAAGAGGCCACCTGGACCAATTTTTATAACATTGATTTATCCCAATGTCTGTTAACGAAATTAAATCCCTTCAATAGTATTGCTTGAAATTGTTATAGCTACTAAGGCCAAATCGAAGTGGTGGAGGCCTTTTCGCAAAAGAGGCCACCTGGACCGATTTTTAGAACGTTGATTTATCCCAATGTTTTAAAAATTGGTCCATGATAATAGAACATAGTTTCCAACAATACTATTGAAGGGACATGTTGAACTATTGTTATAGCAACTAAGGCCAACTCGACGCGGTGGAGGCCTTTCCAAAGTAGAGGCCACCTGGACCAATTTTTATAACATTAATTTATCCCACTGTCGGTTAACAAAATTAAATCCCTTTAATAGCATTGTCTGAAACCATGTCCTATTATCTTGGACCAATTTTTAGAACATTGATTTATCCTAATGTCGGTTAACAAAATTAAATCCCTTTAATAGCATTGTCTGAAACCATGTCCTATTATACTGGACCAATTTTTAGAACATTGATTTATCCTAATGTTGGTTAACAAAATTAAATCCCTTCACTAGCATTGTCGGAAATCATATCCTATTATCTTGGACCAATTTCAGAACACTGGGTTATCCCATCCCATTGTAGGTTAACGAAATTAAATCCCACATTTTCAGAATCCATGTCCTATTATTTTGGACCAATTTTTAGAACACTAATTTATCCCATTGTCAGTTAACGAAATTAAATCCCTTCACCAACGTTGTTGGAAACTATGTCGACAATGTTTGTTCTATTTAACTCAAACCAACTCCTGTCACCACACATCACCTCAACCATACCTGCCAACAAGGCTATAAATCAACCATAAACTAGAACTAAAGGTTTCCCTATCTTAAAAATTTCTGGATTTTGCAATAATACATAAAAGCTCCAAAATCCAAAAAACGACATCAAAACGTACGTCACCATCAAATCTCCATTCCGACATCCATGGATACCAACATTTGACGTTATTTATATAACGATATCATACTTATAGCAGCATGGAGATTCCAAACCATGTATATAAACAAGAAGGAAAAATAATGAATAGCAAGCTACAAACATTACTTGATCAACATCTTGAGCATTAATTCATGAGAGCATTAATTCATGGATTCACAAATTAATTGCTTCTTGTACCAATAATCACCAACACATTAGATATACTTCCACATGTTCAATACTAGTAATTCTGGCACTACAATCTATTAAAGGTAAACGATAGCATACAATAAAAGCAAAGATAACAAACAATATACACATATGCTTCAGAATTGAGTCAAACGGTAACCAAATAAGATCTCACCGACGTAATCGCCCATGAAGAGATAATTAGTGTCCGGAGCATTGCCACCAATCCGAAACAGCTCGATGAGATCGTAAAACTGTCCGTGAATATCGCCGCAGACCGTGACCGGACACTTGACCGGCTGCACGTTCCATTCCTCCACGAGAATAGCCCTAGCTTGATCGCACAGCGTTTTCACCTCCGCCTCTGTCAGCGGCTTGCACTCCATCAGTTGCTCGATCTGCCGATCCAGATCCGCGTGCGAAGGCATTATTATTAATTATTATTTATCCGATCTGACTCCCCGCTCGATCACGGATCCAAAATCGCAACAAAAAAAATTCAGCAAAATCTATAAAATTTACAGACATAAACTTGAACGCTGTTGTTTGTCTATTTTCATTATTTTCTAGGTTAGAGATTCGTCTACATTCATTCGACTCTCTCTCTCTCTAGAAATGCCAAAAGGAGGCACAGGTATACGCACTGCGTGTATATATGTAATGTAATGTAATGCAATGCAGTAAAAAGTGAAGAGGAAATGAAACTCAAATGAAGGCAAAATGAAATGAGATGCAAGGTGAATCAATCTCTCTCTCCCCTCTTATGTGTTTTTCTGTTTTGTATAGTTGGATGTGTATTATTGTGCAGCTAGTAGTTATTTTTGTCCGTTGGCGGTCAACGATGTTGAAATTTCTTGCTCCGGTGGCTCCGCCGAGTCAAATTCCATATGGTTTACCGACACGTGTCCAATTAGTAGTTGATCCTTTTCAGCGTCTGTGCGCCATATGAGTACAATAGCAGTAAGTCTTCTTATGAGTCAAATATAATATTCTGTTGGTAAGTTTTGAAGTAAAAAAAAAATTATAATTTTTTTTTTATGTTTATGAGTTTATAATAGAAAATTAAATAATTCTTTTTTTATATTTGTGAGTTAAAAAAAATGAAATGTTATCATTTTATCCTTCAGTAATAATTTTTTTAAACTCTGCTTGTAATTTTGGATAAAAAAAAATAACAAAAAACTAATTAATACAAGAAATATTATAAATAAATAATATATTTTTATTTAAAAATATAATTTAAAAACTCTATTAATATATAAATAAATAATATTTTTTATTTATATTTATATATTTAAATATCATATTTTTAATACCTATTTAGTTAAAAATATAAATAAATAATATTTTTATTTTTAAATATAATTTTTAAAATATAGTATATTTTTGCATTTAAATATTATATTTTTTATTTTAAAAAAATATTTTTAAAAAGATATTATTATAGTCAGAAAAGACGTGATATCTAACTATAAATTTGTTAAATTACAAATGTGATGACAATAATGTAATTATAAAAAATTGAGTTGTGTTTTTTTTCTTTTACGTCCAAATCTTTCTATTTTTGCCAAGAAAAGTTAGCCAAGAAAATGAACTAACTTTTCATCCCTTTTTATTTTATTTTCTATAGAAGACAAAATTCACAAACGACATAAAGTGATAAAAAGTCTCACTTTTTTATCGCTTTCTTTTCTTTTTCTTCTTTTTCACAACTCACAAACAATCAAACATAGTGTAAATCTATTTTTAAAATACCGGGTCCGGGTCGGCATTGGATCTAACCATGAGATGAACACAATACCAAGTTATGCTCTTAATCCTACAATTACGAGCTTTGGTGCTTCAAGGTTAATAATTTCTCTGCTGAGTTTTTAAACTGGAGAGCAACTAGGAATCAAGTATTTGGATTGAGAGTTAAAAAGATATTTGGACCATGCACTTTGTACGCTTCACATCATGGACCGATATCGGGCTCATAATTATTTAAATTTTGGGCTTTGTTTGGGCCATGGACTTTGGTTTGGAATGGTACATGCATGCAATTGTGGTGGGCTTAACTTGGATCCTCCTCGAGAACCATATAAATGCAGTTTGTACGCTTCACATCATGTCTTATCAAGTGTACCCCAATAAAAGTAGATCATTAGAGACCAGAATTAGCGCAGTGCGGTTTAGGAAGGTCACTCCTCAACCACTAGGTCCAGTGTAATCCTCAATATGTGATCATTTTATATGGCACAGTTTGTAAGTGGATTAAGATATTTTATTTTTTTTTTAAATTATTTTTAATATTTCATATGTTATATTTTTAGATATAATTAAAATATTATAAATATATGTTATTATAATATATTTTTCATACATATTAAAATTTGTATCACACAATTATTAAAAACTGTTGCAAATAATCTGAAATAGTGGGAGTATATCTCATTTCCAGAATAAAACTCAAATTCTTTAATTTAACTTACTATTGCACTAATCCTAGATTACAAATTTGAGTTAAATTAATATAATCTTTGTTTTATACAATGGCTAATACACCCAGTTGACTTTTAAAATGAAAACGAGCCACTTATTTTGGAATGGATGGACTAACAAATCGCACCAATTCCATGACTACAATGGAGAAATCATAAGCAGAAAAATTAGAATCCGTGTTAATTATAGTCCCTTGCCCGGAAATAAGAATTCCAAATGACCTTTTAAATTATAACCACATTAACAAGCGAAATCATTTATCCTACGACTATTTTGATTCGAAAACATTACGATTGAAACATTTATAAAATTATCCTTCAATATTTAAAAAATTACGTCATGCCAACGTGTTTATTCAATATATTTTCAATCAGAATGTGTAGAAATGTTTATTAATTAAATAAATGACTCTCACTTTTAGGCCATATAAAAAATACGTATATATAATAATGCTTTAAAAATTAGTGTACAGTAACTTAGACGTTTGAGAACATTCTAAGATTTATTTGAAAATTAGAGTTAAACGGAAATTTTTAAAAAATATATGTATATATAGTACTCCATATGGTGACATACATGGTTTGGTTGGAAGAAAATCTCCTTTCTTTTTTTTTTTTACCTTCCATTTGAATAATTGTCACTAAAATGAACCTCGGTAATTTTGGACAAACGCTCAATCCATCCAATCAACAAGAAAAGAGTAAAAGGGATTTAAATTAAAGTATGCCCAAAAACAACCAACTTTATTTTTCATTTTTGAAGAGGACACAATGCGTGCGTGCGTGCGTGTGTGTGTACAGTGCGCGTGTGCGCGCGTGTATTACCTTTTCCTCTCAGTTTCTGATGGCCACGAGATTAGAGAATCTGGCATAGTTTGAATATTGGACCGAAGACCAAAACAGTAGTAGTAATACTCTTAAAACTCTCCGCCCGTCCACCAAAAAGACTACATACACAAACACCTTTGCTTTTCCAGGTACGTACAGAACACACAGCTTTTATGGGTGGATTTGCTTTACTTAGTTTGGAACACATGCACCCGCATCAAACATTTATTCAAATTGAAAATTAAATTAAAAAATATAGATATACTGATAATGTGCTTTATTTTTTTTATTTTAAAGTTGTAATTTAAGTAAACAAATCAATACAACGATTTGATAGTTGAAGATTAATAATTTACATATTTCAACAGATACATCCATGCTTAGCATTGCTGCTAGAATAATTCTTGGTGTATGTCTCATCAACTTTTCTTGTACATACAGATTCTCATATATTTTGATGTTCTAGCTACCTGCAAATCCTGATTCCTATTCTTTAAAATGTTCTATCTATATATCTCCATCATCAAATGAATTTTACTAGCTTGCTACACATGAACCTAACTTGTGAACTTCCAAAAAAAAGAAGCTGTCAGCATTAATTTCCATAGCCTCATTTGCTAAGAAATACGTACAAGATGGCAGATATGTCAGTGTCGTCTTTAAGCTTGGCCCGGCGGTCTTCCTGAATTTCCAGCTCTCCTGATAAATCAGTGAGTGATTATCTTGGTCAGGAGAACCAAGCTGGGAATTTTCCAACTAAGATGCATTAAAAGTGAAGAAAGGGAGCATGCACGAAAAGGTTCAATTAAATGCAGAGAAGAGAATAAATCTTCACTCTAGTTTAATAAACATGATCTACTTCTGGAATAAAGTGAAGGAATTGACTTTCTTTTACTTTTCTTAATTATAGTTAATATTCCATGAGCTTGGCTCTGCAAAACTTGGTAATGATGCCTGAATAACTTAATTGAAGCAAGAACGTACTAGCATAAAAACTATTTTAAGATGAATATGACAAGTAAGCTAGGGGTTCCAAATTTGAGGCCATAAATATGTCTCAAAATGGATTACAAGATTGTACAATGTTGTATTGAGTTGTACAATAATGCATTTTGGTGATACACTTGCAACCACAAATTTTATGTCCTAAGTTCAAAGAAAATATGACATTAATCTATAATATTCTAAAATTAGAAATTAAAAAATTATTATATATGATCCAAAAATTCTACCATCACTTATTATTATTTCTCAAATGAATTTTGACAGAAATCATGTGTCAATTGTAATTAATCATGTAATTGCAAATTTGCGATTCAAGCCTAAGATATTATTTACCATGCATCACAACTACATATGAAATGTTACAAATAATAATAATGAAAGATACATATGGATACCTGTTATGGATAGGGTCAGGTCCATTAGGGACTCTTCTTTTGCTCATGTAGTTGAGGTCGGACTTTGGACCAACACCAAACTTCTGATTTTCTTCTTCTATCACCTTCATACGCTTCAAACTTCCGGCTGGCCCGAAGTAGCTTTGCGTTTTTGTTTCTGATTCTCCACTTTCTAATATCCCAACCAACAAAAACATGGTAAACCCCACAAACATGAGTATCCCAAACAAGGACTTAAGAAACATGCTATGAGTGCCCATAACTCGTATATATTTTATGTAGATGCTTTGCACTTGTAGATATAGATGAACAAAAATTGAGATTAAGCTCAAATTGTAGTCTATATAAATAATTCTGGTGCAAAAGATGTCCACGATCTCTAAATTGAAGAGGGTTGGGAAGAGAGAGGATGAAGAGCAAGGCTGAGGGAAGTATGCTTTCACTTTGATGGGTTAAGGGTGGTTGATTTTCTTTATAGGTTGGAGTGGTTCTATTACACTTTCTCGAATATAAATATACAGCCATAACACCACTGATATTTAATTTGAATCGTGAATTTTTTCGGCATTTGGTAAGTTTTGTACTGACAAATATTCACTACAAGTTATAGTGAAAGTTTTTCGTCATTATAAATTCTAACGAATAACAAATTTTATTAGTTTGTAGTGGATTATTGTTAATACAATTTATATAGAAAACCTTCTATTGTCAACAATTTCTAGCATATCTTAACGAAAATTGTAGCAGATGACTATGTTTCAAGTCCATTAGATCTTTGATCCAAACGCTGAGATTAGATGAAATGCTTAATCTGATCCGACAATGCCAACTATAGAAATGACACACACACACACACACACACA
>JAUMHB010035453.1:0-14121 GCA_032359685.1 Pittosporum tobira | reverse complement strand
TTTACAGGGCAGGAATAAAGGAGAAGTGCAAGGCTCTAGAGCCCCATATGTGTGTGTGTGTGTGTGTGTGTGTGTGTGTGTGTTTCTTTACGCAAGATTTGAAATGTCTTTACTAGATTCTTCAAATCTTTGGGATATTTATATGGATTATCATTAATTGGGCTTAATTAAATTTGTGATAAAGTATTTAACAAATAAACACCATATCAAAATTGTAGACGCGCGAATATAACACCCTTTTTCCTCTTTGTGCTCCAAGTTGTTGCTAAACTGATCACTTGAAGCTATTATGGTGATTTTCTCTATAGCTATAAAGGGAAATTACTCGAGAGAAGGAAACTTCGACGTTAAAGTGCACAAGGATGCATGATGACATTGTATTGGGAACCTATGGGGAAAATTAGGATTTTTTTTAAAGCTAGAGAAACCAGATATCTATTGTATGTATGTCTTTTTTGCATCTCATTACAAATTTTGGAAGATGGTTAAGACAATGCAACACCATTTTTCATATCATTTCAAGATATCACGTAAGTCGCTATGAAGAACTATATGAAAAAGGGAAAATGAGAAAAGAAGAAGAAGAAACTATATCACATAGATTATTAACCATATATGTGGTACGAAAGAGAAAATATTCCATACAAACTGTTGTATCTTGTCTCAAGCTGTCGTGGTTTCACCACACTCACATAAAATAAAAATAAAAAAATGTATGGATCATAATTTATTTATTCTCTCTTTTGTAATTCGCTAAACAAAATATGTACATATTCTCTCTCTAAATTTATATGAATCAATTATACCACGTCAGTTTGATCATGTAATACAACCGTTATACCAAATATTTACTCGGTCCGAACAAATAAGAAAGCAGGTCCTCCCCATTTGGAATAGAGGCGGTTCCATTTCCTATATTTACTCAATTTGTATCGTATGTAAATTTGTCTTCTATCCATAATAGGCAGTCATTTGGCTTTGATACTTCTTGCTGTTTCCCACCATCATTTTATTTATTTATTTATTTTAAAATATAAAATTCGAATTGTTTCATACTAATTGCGACTAGGGGTGTAAACGAGTTGAATTGAATCGAGTATTAACGTGCTCATATTCTACTCTTATAAATTATCGAGCTTGAAACAATATTTGTGTATGTCTTATTTAAATATAAAATCAAGACCGAATACAGATCCAGCCCGAGTAATTTGAAGTTTTCGAGAGAATATTATCGAATATCAATACAAAAAAAATAATTTGATCAAATCCAAGTAATTAATCAAACTTTAAAATATATTCATATTCTACTAGTTAATATTTGAACCGAGCTTTTAATCGAACGATCTCAAATCGATCTCAAGCCGTTTGATTCTATTTACGGTCTTATTGCGGCTGTCTATTGGCAATTATCCACATTGTAGATGCCCTAATCACTTTAACCACTCTTTGTATTCTCCTTTTTCTTCAATGGAAATGACGGCAAAAGAACCATTCTTAGTTGAGACTGCTAATTTTGTTTAAGAAATTATTTAAATTCCTTCGCATGTGATGGAATATGTTGGCAAAAACTTGTAAAATATAGAAACGTAGCGCACTTGTTTAATTTGACTAGAGCATATGGCACATTCTATCTACATAATCATCCATCAAAAACAAATTGCTCGAGGGATCAAATTCTCTTTTATGTATTCAGCTTCAATCAGAAGTCATTTCACTTATGCCTAGTTATGGGTCCACAATCATTACCATTAAATGTGTATCGAGTAACTTATCAGATTAATGTACACGCTTGTTTATACAGCGAGGGTAAAAAAGTTTCAAGTTCTTATTCTCGCTCAACCCTGTTTTATGTTCTTGAACTCTTTGGAATCAAATATGCATGGTTTCCGGTTACAAATCAAATAGATAATCTCATCTTTGTGGATTTGTACTAAATTTTATGCATTGTCTCCTCACTTCTTGCTATGATTTCCTACTGTTTGGTTAGAAATTGCACTCTCCCGTGAGATATTTGAAACTAAATTAAGAAGGAAAGGTAGGATTTTCCCTCCCTTTCGGTTGTTTGTGAGCTTACGAGAAGAAGAAAAAAATGACAAGAAAAAATGAGCAATTTTTCTCGCAAAAATCACCTAGATTTGGACAAAAATAAAAAGTTTGCAACAAATATTTTATAATTTCCAGATATCCCTCAATTGCAATACAACAAATTTTTATTTATACATCATATCATTTTCTTTTAAAAACAAAATAGCATCTTTTACCCCAAAAAAAAAAAAACAATAATAGATATGTCTTCAAATTTTCTTTTTCCTGGTGATAATCGCAACAACTTCAAGTAAAAATACTTGTGATATGGATCAAATCTATTGATTTATTTATTTTTTTGCTACGAAAAATAAGTGTAAATTCACTCTTATCAGAGACTATATATGATACAAGTATATGATAGATTCAGAAGAAATAATGGAAGACTTGTGGAGGAATTTATAGGAATTTAGGAAAAGATTTGAGTGGAGGTGATGATAAACTGATGAAGTTACAGAGATTTTAGACAGCGTGATTGTGAGATTTGGAACATACGGTTTATCCAAAACAAAAAGATCTTGAACATATGGGGAGAATTATATATCTATATGGATGTAACAGTAATTATATATATATTATCTTCTTTTCCTTAAAATGAACACATTTTTTCTTAATCAATTCTTACTTCAGAAATTCAAGTAAAAAAAGCTTATAAATTTTCTACTATTTTCTTTTCTAACTTATATTTTATTTAAATTTCTTTTCTGTCTAAACGCACAAATATAGCGTAAAAAAATCATAAATAAGGCACAACAAATAACACAATTGTAGACAATGGAAGTACATTAGGAGGTAAATCATAGGTGTCATGTGACACGATTCCCGGAAGATCAATCTGCTCAAAATTTGAAGTCAGTTGCTATTAATTTAGGTCAAAATCATAATGTACAAATCTCAAGTATTTGATCGATCATAATCCTAATCACTATGATATCAGAACATTTAATGTGGCAACGGAAAGGAATAATGACACACGTTAAAGAATCTAAACCTAGGATGTGGTTTGGCCGACTGATTATACAGATTCTTCTTCTGAGTCTAAAACTGTACAAACTTTGTTCTACAATCTCTTTAACTATTTTGAGGTGACCTTTGTTCGTGGCTTCATGCTGGCCCTACGAGCCACATCCCATGCCTTTTGAGGGGCAGACACCCCTTGTTGTGAAGCAAAAAATGACTCGTACCCGGGCGAGTCAAAGGCAAAACCCGTGTGTTTTGAGCTCTGGCCCGGTAGTTGGGCAAACGCAAATCTCCTTTCTTCCTCTGGCGTGAGCTGATTACCATGACCAATCTCCAGCAATGCTGACCCCATGCTATCAGGCTCGTGCCTATGAATTTCCTGAACAATCTGATAATCGAATGGGAAAAACCATCTCTCAACCCTGAAACCCAGCACAATATATATGTTAATTTATTAGTAGATACTACCTCCATTCCAGAATTAGAGATAGTTATTACTTTTCAGTACATTCTAAAATTAGAGAAATGTTTATATTTTAGTACCATAAAACACCATGATATTCCAAATTTATCATTTCATTATAAATGTAGACAAAATTTTGCACCATTTCTATAAAATAATTGTCTTAAAAACAGTTTCTCTTTATGCAAAAACAATGGAACATCTACTTCTAAAACAGTCATTTTTTAAGGTAACTGTAATTTTGGAATGGAGGGAGTAAGATACCAAATGTTCAAGGATTATGGAATTAATTTTCTACATCTCACCCTTGGTAGAGGAAGTCGCCAAGAAGTGCAGCAATTGGAACAAGAATAACCGTGAGATAGAAATAGGATGTACTCATCAAGACGTAAATGCTGTAAAAAATACCCTACAAGAAATGTCGAAATGAAAAAGTTAGAACATTTGTAAAGGTCATTCAATAATAAGAAGTAATGGAAGTGCATGTATAAAAATACATACTTACCCTATCAGTAAAGAAGAATGAATAGATAAAGATAAATATAAACCATAGCAAAATGCTTCCTCCAACACTTATGTGATGCCACCTCGTAATTGTGTTACATGCCATAAGGAGGCGCAAGTTGACAGTAATCACGATACAAGAGAAGGCCATAGTGCTGACATCCCACTGGCCAAGCATCTTGCCAGATGAATTTAAACCTTTAGAGCTGGCGGAGGTCACAAAGTTATACACGATCAGTGACTGGTAAACTGAGAAGAAGGCAACAATTCCCAGAACCCTAAACCTGAAGAACGTATTTTTAATCCCCTCTTTGTATAATTCCGGATACTTCTTCGAAAGGGATGCACTCACATCCTAGCAAAAGATTTTACAAAAATTAAACATTAGATGAGGGGATTAAATAAAAATTAGTTACAGTGAATTGGTAAATAAACATTAGATGAATCGTGGGGGGGTGGGGGGAAGTAAAGAGAGGAGGGAGGTAATACCTTGTCCAGAAGTCCGACAAAGATAACAGGAAGGGATGTGAAAATAACATTATACAGAGTCTGAAACCAATCGTCATAAAATCTTTGACCAGAATACCCAGTTTGGAAGGTGAAATAAAATTGAGTCAATGTGAATGTGAGATTCTTGTAAAAGAAGTACGACACAACCTGCAGTGAAAATTTTCAAGCATACAAATATCAGTCAAAAGTAAATACAAATGTCAGAAGATTAAAAAAAAAAAAGTTACCTTGCATATTCTAAGGTACGACCATCGCCCATGCACAAGAAGTAAATCTGTAAGAAAGCGGAACTGAGCAATTGCAAAATCGCTAGCCATCACTGCTTGCATACCTTCCATTCCACTAATTCCAACGCCAACATGAGCGGCTTGAATCATCCCAACATCATTGGCTCCGTCGCCAATACTAAGTGTTATTCTCTGTGCACCTTTCCTCACCAATCTTGTCACCTGCACAAGCCATCAAGTTTACTAATCACCTACAAAATTCAGTTCTGGGCAAAATCTAGAAGGTGAGAAATAGATAAACAAACCTGTGCCTTCTGCAGGGGAGAAACACGGCAGCAAACTACTGCACTACAATTCAAGCTTAGATTCAGTAATATTGACCGCAAATTCGGGTCCAACGCATACATTAGACATTTCCCATCAATCAGAAGAGACAATTTTGGCCCCGTTGCTGTAAGAAGGTACTGTTTGGCCTCTTCATTGAACTTTTGCAACTCATTTTTCACCACATCTCGGATAAAACGTGCAATCTCCACTTGGTCACCCTGAAAGTATATAGAGCAACAGGTAAATAGATAGATCATCTAAAGCATAAAAAGTTGATCAATTTACGTTGAAACAAAATGCTTATGTCAGAAATCGAGCTTACTCTGCTCTCAACTTCTCTGATCGCATCAGTTTCTGAACTGATCACAAACTGTTTCATGTCGTTATTTATCAAATTGCATGCTGAAACAAGTAGAACATAAAACAAGATATGAGCACATTGATTACAACACAAGCAGAAATTAACACACGCTTTAAGGAAATTTAAGTGAAAGGAAGCACACAGATTACAATATGATCTCACTAACCATAAGCTATATTTATAGCTGTTTCCATCTTGTCACCCGTTAGAACCCAAATCTTGATTCCAGCCCTCGAAAGAGTTTCTATACAGGAAGGCACTCCTTCTTGAAGCTTGTCTTCTATAGCAGAACACCCAATCAAAATCAGCTCTTTTTCTATAATTTCCGCCACCTGCATAATAAGTTTCACGTCTTTTAAATAACCACAAACCTCACTAAAACCAGCTTATTTCATAAAAATAAGAAATCAATTCCATTTGAAATATAAAATAGCTTTTAAACAATAAAATAAATTATTGAAACCAGCATGGCCTACCTCATCCAACTTCTTCTCACGGTCTCGAAGGGAAGATTTAGCCTGAATAAATTTCTCGTTCCAACTTTCATACATGTCCGGACTTAAATTTCTGTAGGCCAGGCAAAGGGTGCGCAATCCTGCAGCCCCATATTGTTCCATGTGCTCTCTGGTTGTATTCCTTAAAACATTGTTTCCAGCAGCCAACCGTTCATAGATTACTGTATCAGCACCCTGTGAGACAAGACAGATAATAATGCCCGAGAGTCAATATTGTAAGCAAGTCACATCACACTTTTAATTTGGTCTCATTGAGAAAACTATTACTTTGCAGTACAGTACAAGCCTGCCATCCGGATAACGGCATATAACTGACTGGCGCTTCCTCGTACTGGAAAGACAAAAAACAAGAATTTAAAAAATCCAATCATTGTAAGAATAAGCAAGAACATGCAAGCGACAAACTGAGTCAGAGAAAGTAGGACCCACCTATTGAACTCAAGGACATTCAGAATCTCATACGAAACATCTTGAATCTTCCCCATTTTTTCAACATGTGATTCGCGAACAAAGATCTTAGTAGGCGTACGCCTGAGAAAAATATTCACATAAATTCAACCAAACTTTACAAATCGAACGGAAAGAAGAGGAAAAGAAAAGATCCCCTACAAGTGTAAAAAATAAATAAAGTAAATGACCTGTAAAAAAAGAAGCCAAAGTTCTTGGCTGCACAAACCAAAGCAGCCTCATCAGGCGATGCAGCTTGATATCGAATTCTTTCTGGGGACTCTTCACCTTCAGGGAGTACAGTATGACATATGGCGAGGCATCTGAAAAATTCCTACACAAAATAACAAATGTTTCACCAGAAATATCATGGTTAAAAATAGAGACCATAATATTCATAATAATTAAAATAATCTACCTTGCAAGCATCAGGATTAGGTTCATTCCTCCAAGCGCCTCGCATAAGCCTCTCATCATCAAAATTGAAACCTTTGTCATGTATTGCGTTTGACGATTTCCGAACCTGTGGAGTTATAAAATATTATTCAAAATTACATATCACAACCTAGATCAATTTCCACTTAGACAGACTGTGATGATACCTCCTCAACATGTACACCATTCCGCTTTGCTCCTCCCTCCTCAATTTCAGTGACACCAGTTCCATAAGTCTCCCCTCCAATAGAACACTTAAAGAACTCCATCATATTTCTCGTCAACGTCCCCGTTTTATCAGAAAATATGTATTCCACCTAGCAAAACAGCAGACTTGTCAGTGAACTGTGACACATAGTACCATAAAACTAAAGCATAAGAGTAAAAATTCAAGTTAAATTGAGCGTTTCATAAGAAATATAAAATTTTATACCAGCGTTTTCCACAAGAAATTGGGTTTCTAACAAAAACAATTTGAACACTTTCACAAGGAACTAGTTACCTGTCCAAGTTCCTCATTAAGATTGGATGTACGTGCCAATGCTGGTGTATTAGTTGCAGCATGGTACATATGCAAGTCATTGTTTATAAATTTAGAGGACTGGATAAATTTGATGGTCTGAAAATGAAAAAGTCGATGAGTGGCTAAACCAAACATAATTCAAAAATTCAGAGATCAAGAATTAGAACATTCAGAACCCATACCTCAACAGTAACATAAAGTGAAATAGGGATGATTGGCGAATAAAGAGTAATCAGAGTAAAGATAGCCAACGTAAAAACCTACAGAGAAATAAACATAGTCTTGGTGAGTGGAAAGGAAAAGCCGGAAACAAAATAAAATAGAACACTTCAAAAATTCTCATCACCTTAAACCTCTGATCAGGGTTAAACTGATCCAGTTCGTTAGGGTTTTTATTCTTAAGATCCAAGTAGTAATAATCGTAACTCACAAATACAGCACTGCAGCATTAAAATGAAACAAAATAAATGACATCAAGATAAAATTTCAAAAAGATATGTGGAGCTTTCATGATGTGCTAATAACTACAGTTGGACATAGACTAACTAATATCTAACCTGCCAATGGCCCCAATGAGGCACATACAGAAGAGAAGGCAAAAAAGAGCAAGAATAACTTTGTCGAGTTTCTTTTCTAGCGTACTTCTTTTAGAAGGAACATTCATGGAATTCATCATAACCTGCACGCAATAATGATAACAAGTGAACAATTGACCATCGCGCCAAACACGCCCTTTGTTAGAGTCTAATAATCCTTTAAAAAAAAGGATCCATGCCTGACAATAGTTCATGTTATTAGAATCGACCTTTTGACAATGTAACCATAAATAATGGAGTCACTTCACATGCGTAAAAGAATCAATTTCATCTTTGCTACATCATGCATACCCAAAAAAATGTAAAAAAAGGGAAGATAAGGAAAACGGCAAATCAATTTGAACTGCTATATATAATATAATACCTTTGTCTCTTGCCCAGTAAAAATAACAGCCCCAATAATGTACTCTGTGTTCCTTAAACTGCACCCCTGAAAAGCATGTAGAACAACAGTCAATGAACCAGTGCTAGGTTTATGTGTCTATATAACACACACACACACACACACACATACATTCATACATACATATGTATAGAGAGATAGAGAGAGAGAGAGAGAGTGGAGTTTATCTAACGCCCTCTTGTTCTAAAAATGGATGCCTATTCATGAATATTATTAAATTGTCTCTGTTGTGCTCTATGATTTTTTAAATTGTGTCTACCTCAATGCCCATGCTTCATGGCATCTACAACAAAAACTTTCTGACTCTACCTAGAAATAAGAAATGCAAACTAAACTGATATGGTTGCTAGTAAGTGAAGAAGAAGATGTTGATATAACATCTTACCCGCAATAGAATCTGATTCGGACTGAGAGGTAAAGTTTGCTTTTGGATTATCAGATTGCCAGTGAAAGTGTACAGCGAGTTGTTTGGTTGCTCACACTGCACTTCACCTGCAATTAACAGGAAAAACCCTTGTCGGATCATAGAATAAGAAAACAAGTGATGATATTGGCCTGCATCCTAGCTTTTCCATTTTACCAGCTGCTTAGACAGAAACATCTAATGAGTCCTCTGTGAGACATAAAAAGAAAGAAGAAGAGTACAGGTCCTTAAGAGGCCGGAGGATGGCAACTCATGATCTTAAAGATACTATAAAGATTGATTCATTCATTGAGATCAAAATAGTATGAGGTTGAAACTATAACTGCTTTAAAATGCCCAAAGGTGTAGTTGAAATTTAAATGGCACAAAAACAAAACACTGAATTAATCATCTTAGTAAAGAAAGCTAAAACCTTTAAATTCAGAAGCTTTCTCAGGAGTCACGTAGTCCCACGTCTTCTCCAAAGCTTTTCTGATCTTCAAATTTGTTTCTCCATCCAGATTAGCAGTCTAAACACCAAGAAACAGTATGAATAATTCCAAAGTAACAAAAGAAAAACGGAAAAAGAAAAAAGAAAATCAAATCAAATCTCAATAATCCATGTCGACGTTATAAGTCGTCTGGTAAATCAGATATTAGACATAAATTTCAGAGTTATGGAGTATAAAGGTATAGAAACCTCAGTGTAGCAAACACCATCCGGATTTGTAGCAGCAAGGAATAGCAAATCCGCAGGAAAGAACCCATCCTGCTTAACCTGCGACAAGAGGAACATTCAGCTATATACGAGAAGTTCCATGAAGTCTCCCTTCAGTAATAAAACAAAATAAATAAATAAACAACTACTAATAAGTGAAGCTATAAATTTCAACGATTATAAATTAAGAAAAAATCTAAGTAACTCATTTATGAGTAGTTTATAAAATATAAAACAATATAGAGAAATTTAGATTCACCATAACTCATGTGACTCGAATTAAGTAAAAGAAGAAACACTAATTACCATAGGTTGTACACATGCAATACAGGCACATAAGAGAACATTGCTATATCAGTACCATAGCTATAAGGCCGATAACAAAAAACAGATCATAAAGATGAAGATTAAAGAATAAATTTACAATTGCAGCAATCTTACTCTCACTATGTCTCCAACTTGCAGCTTTTTCCAAGGAACGGATTCCCATTTTTGATCTTGCAACATATCTATAGGAGAATTATTTATTGCCTTGTCATTTTGAAGACGTTTCTGTTACATATATAGGATAGAGATAAAATTAATAAGAAATAAATAAATTTTCCACAAAAATAAAGGCATAGTTGAGTTGAGTGAGTAAACTTCCCACAAATGGGAAGAATGTAATTCGACCAACCAACAAGGATGCAATAACATCAAAAACACTTTCAGATAATAACTAACTCAGAATTATAAGTAATATAGACTAATATCTTAATACATTACACCAAAGGTGAAAAGTATATAACAAGACAAGAATCCTTATGCTAATATTACTCACCCAGTCCTCAAATGCCTCCTTAATAAGAGAGACAATAAGCACGATTGACAGTGGGGCAACATTTGTATATGGACTTACAGGACTGCAACAAACAAAAACTTCTTAGGGACAAGATGCATATAAAATAAAAAGCAGTCACTGCTAGGATTTCGAGAAAAATATCATATTGATTATTACCATTCCAAAATTAGAGATGGTTATTCCTTTTCCATAAGTTCCAAAATTAGAGATAGGTTTCTATTTTAGTATTGTATAATAAAACATCATGCTATTCCTAATTTATTACAAATATACATACGAAATTTCACATCATCTCTAAAACAAAACATGTTTATAAAAAACTCTCCTCATATGTGAAATTATAATGGAATATCAATTTATAAAACAGTCGTTTTTTAAGGTACCTCTAATTTTGGAACGTAGGGAGTGCCATGTATTTCTTAATTGCCGTTATGAATCATATCAAGACACATGGTTAAGTGTCAGGGGACATGTTCTAGAAAGGGATGAGCATTGCCTAAATAATAACGTCGGCAAGAAATAGTAACTGTCTGATAAAGCAATGAGAGTTACCCGTTTTATATAAATTCAAAATTTATATAATTGTCCAGGATAAAAGTAAATCAGGAGCCTAGTACTAATCAAGATGAGACTTGAACAACCAGAGATGCAATTATCAAAACACAAATGTGATAACATTAAACAATTTTCATTATATGAAAAAATAAAAAACAAAAATAATTTTCCTAACAAGATTAAGTTGTTCGATGACAAAGCATCACTTCCAGAACAATACTCACACCTCGCTGGCTTATGTATGCATACAAACCTGACAGGTGTAAATGATAACAAGGAGATCATAAGAAAGTAGCAATTAGCCAGCCGCCTGAACTGCCATCGAGAACACACAAAACACTTTCAGGACATTTAAAGACAAAGTAGGAGGAATTATGAGTAATTTTTCAGTTAGGTCGCAGTGTCATACAGAACAACGTATGGGAGAAAAAGCATGTGTGACATGTAATATGCTAAATTTGGGTATAATGGTCGGCCCCAACCCCTCTAAGGCCTGGCCGATATAACACCCACTACGTAGTCTCCATATCTTACCCGTAACACATGACAGCCACTCATGACTCCCCATATGCCGATAAGGGTTAGCTTACAGCTGTGTAATATTATGGAAGTAGTCCTCGGGCTCAGACATAACGGTAAGAGCATATTGTAGTTTTACAATTACTTATTATCCTCCAATAAAGGAAGCATAAAAACTAACGTACCTGTTCATACAACCCCTTTGGAAGAAAGGTCAATATGTTGTACTTTGTTGTTGATATAGAATTTCCCTGAAACAATTTGTCCATACCAATCAAGATTGAAAACAAAATGTGGATCAAAATTGAAAATAAATAAATAAAGGGCATTATTTCCACCAATACGTCCCACTTTCTAAGCAACAGAAGCTTGTCACTTGAGCTTCAAGAGCTTCAAATGTGGTACCTATTGGTGGAAATATCAGTTTCCTAAATAAATAAGTTAAATAATACGCATGGGGAGTTAAAGTTGTAAGAAGTGCAGAGGGGCTTGAAAGTGTGAATCTCTCGCTTGAGAAGCCCAAGATAAAAGCAATGGTTTTCCAAGATGTTGAAGTTGAATAGTTGATATTAGCCAGGATGGTGCTCATGTTTCTTACTGGAGTATTTTGTCTATTTAAGGATGACTATAATAGTTTACGACTGTGTTTTAATTTTTTATTACTTTACATTTTGTTATTGTGCAATTTCTATGTTTGAAGATTGAGAAATATGTGATTGCATGCCAGTCAATCTAATGGAACAAGCCTCCACTGTTACCATCAACATACAAAACAATGCTTCCCCCCCACACACACACACAATGACCCTCACCTACGTCTCTCCTTTCAATTTCACTGAGCAACCTTTTAAGAAATTACTTGTTCTCCTAGTTTTAGCCTCTAATTTCATTTTTAATTCTTCTTTCCTATTCCGTAAAATGATGAAAGAAGATATGAAGCTTGCTCCATACAACTATTTGTATCACCGTCATTTTACAGTCAAAATCTCTGAAATTGAATATCAACATTGTAGGAATAACAGGAAGGTCATGATCCAACCCAGGACCATGCTAGCCCTGCATTCAGATTTAACTGAGCTTCAACCCACCCGCGCACAAACTTTGTATGGTAGTTGAGTTGTGTTCAATTGCAATTTCATAAACCCACTTCAATTTAATTTTGTTAAGCAATGCATAACCTAATACACTTCATTTTTCAACTAAATTTTCAAATAGGTGCAAAATTCAACTCTCTTAACAAATTAAACTCACAGCTCGTGCACATCAATAATATCACACGGGGAGGAAAAATAAAAAGAGATAAATGAACCTTGAAATTAGCGAGGGCGTTAGCTTCACGATCATTGCAGAAGATTGTGCGGTTGCCAGGAGCCTGAGGCGTAACGCGACCGAGTTGAATCGTTCGAGAACCGCCGGCGTCAACGCCGCCAGACCTTGATCTCGAAGCCCTCCATCCAGCCATCAATTCGCCGGATCGCCGGAACGAATTTACAAAATTTGCAAAAGACTTCCTATGTCCGAAATTGAGGTACTCAATCGATAATATCAATCTTCAGTCGATCTCTCTCTTGTTTTTTCTCTTTTGACTTTTTTATTTTCTCGTCAAACTAATATTTGCACCGGAAGAAACATTTATTTATGTCCCCAATTGATGTGTTATTCCGTTAATTTGCACCCTTATTGGTTAATGGAAAATATCGCCCTACCCCTTATTTTACAGCGCGTTATAGAATTTTCTTCGTATTTGCCATAATTTGACTTGTATGGTAACTATCCGACGCGCGGACGATAGCGCGTGGATACAGTACATAAAAGTGGGCTAAACGGTGAAATTCACGCTTAGAGAGGGAGAGTGGGTACTAAATGGGTGTTAAGGAATGAACCGGGGAAATGCAGGGTAGTATCAGTCAGTAGTATAAAAAATAGGGAATTTGAGAGAGCTCGGTTGATGACTAGATTGAGAGACGGACTATTTGCTTTTCCTGATTCGGGGTGTTTTGTGCGACGACTAAATTTATATTGTTTGGATGTTCTGACCAATACTTGACCATTCTTCTTACTTTGGTGCCAATGTTAATATATATATATATATATATATTGAGAGTGGATTTATAATCAAAATTAATTATTCAATTAAATTAATTTTACTTTTCTATCATAATCACGTGAGATTTCTATTGTAAATTAGTGATAAATATTATATGTATGCACTAAAAATAGCACATATATTTGCACATGCTCAAACCTCTAACCTCACGTTCCCTTAAAACTTTATTTTTCCATCAAAGTTAGAAATTATGTATGTTATAAATGGGAGCTAATGGTTATATATACTTAATTTGAACATTAATTCAACAATTTAATATATGGGTAAATATATAATTAATAAATTTAATAAGTAATATATATATATATATATAATTTATGAATTATGAATTATTTATGAATTATAATAATTTTTAACGCGTATGTCATTTTTTTGACTAATCTTTTGTGACACCCCCAAATCCGGGTATCCATATCCCGATTTGGATTGCCAATTTATTATTAAATCCATGTCTTACAAATACACAAGTCATAAGTGATATAGCTGAAAATACAAATTAATTATTATACAGCTCTCTCTACACATCTTATTCTTTTAATAAAAAATACGCAGCGGAAATATCTAATCATCTGGACCTCTAGTTCATTCCCCCAATAACCCCGCTAATAGTTATCTGCACCTG
>JAUMHB010035442.1:2560-18015 GCA_032359685.1 Pittosporum tobira | reverse complement strand
TTCTAACGCATGAGTCTTCTCCAAGAAAATTAAACCCAATAAACTATTGAGACCGTGAGAAGAACAATGTACATAAACTTACTCCGAAACAGCTGAAAATCCATGGAGATGGCTGTACCTCCTCTAATGGTCTCCTCGGGATTTGTTCCAACCACGTCTTTGCTTGCATCACTGGTATACATCTCCAATGAAGTTACATCCATTGATAAGTTTCCATATTTAGAGGTCAAGAATATCTCAAATTGGATCAAATTTCTTACTTCATTGTTCGAAAAGATTAACGATTGATGCTATTGATACAAGGGTTCAAGATATGGGTAGCGCAACAGATATTTTACCTTTCGAGTCTGCTCAATATAACAACCATGGAGGCAACAGAAAATGCAGAAGCAGTAACACTCGGCTGGTCAATGAAATTACCAGATGATTATTGGGGCCCATCCTAAAGCCATTCCTGCATTCGTCGAGCTACTCCGAATGACACGGCAGCTGGAAAAAGGGATACTGCAGTAGCACTTTTAAATCTAACAGTTCATAAGGTTAACAAGAAAAGTGTGTACTTGCAGGGGCTATTCCGGTGCTCATTGATCTACTTATGGATGAGAAGGCAGGTATAACAGATGATTCGTTACCGGTGCTTACCTTGCTTTTGGGTTGCTCAGAAGGATTTGAGAAAATAGCATAGAATAGGGTTTTAGTGCCTCTTCTTGTTGATATTTGGATCTCACAAGGGGAAGGAGAATTCAGTAACCATTGACGTGAGGAAGTTGGCAGGAGAAGCATTCCTTATCTGCAAAACTTGGCTGCTGATGGGTCTTTGAGAGCTCGAAGGAAGGCTGATGCTCTGCTTAGATTGCTCAACAGATGTTGCTTCCAATCTCAAAATACTATAGGATAACAGAAATGAGTAAGAAATTTGCCAAAACAGAGAAGCATAAATTTGTTGAAGCTACATAAGCAGTATATGGAAAGTGTGTTGGTATGAAAGTGTAGAAGAATTACAAGTAACAGTAAAATAAAACAAGCAACCAACAGAAAGTCACAGAATAAAACCAAAAATAAATAAATAATAATAATAAAATTAATAAAGTTGGAGTACCTTGATTTCACAAGCTCCAATGAAACTAGATCCAGGAGTAATGCCGGAAACAAATGATTTCCAAATTATCAAAAGCAAAAAATAGCAGCACAAATTAAGGGAATAGAATCAAGATCCAAGTGTTGAAGTACAAAAGATGCAATCAAACTGAAAATACATAAACTTTTATTAATTTGGTCATGACATTGCTTTTACATGTGATATACAGTAAAGTTACAATGGCAACACCATGCACCCCTATATTACTTTAGGCTCTCAATCAGAATATTATTGTTACAAAAGAGACAAAAAAAAAAGAAGGTGAAAGGTTCAACTTCTGTTCAACCAAAGCACAAGACAGATAAGTGTACTCTCTGAGTCCTTTTGTGAACGATGATTCAAACGCTAAGGTTAGGGATCTGGTTAATCTTCTACAACTCCACCAATTCCAATTGAACATGAGTACCCTTTATGTGGTACTTCCAAAACCAGCTACCGCTATCCATAAAATCCTTTTCAATAGGGTTTAACTGGGTTGCTAAACCTGATAAAAATTAATAATAGAAAAAATCTAATTAATATTTAGCCCCTTATATGTTTTGAGCAGACATATATTCCACTTTATGCCAGTCCAACACAAAATAAGGAAAAAGGAGTCATGCTACATGTGCAATCAGAATGTTAAATGTAACCACTTATGGTACATATATACTAATATAATTGTCCACAAAACCTGAATTTCCTGATGTAATCTTCAAGCTATAGCCACTTGGGACTTCAAACGTATGATTACCCTGCAATAGCGAAGAGCAGCAAAAGAACTGATTTAGCCTTTTGACATTGATATCAATGTATAAGAAGTCAATAGTTTTATTTCTAACCAGAATTTTACTAAAAGCTTCAACATTTGTCTACTTGAAGCTTTTTACAAAAAAGACACTATTTGACCAAAAACTGATTCATACTAATTAGGCGACTTCAACTTGGCAACTAATACCAAAGTAATAAATAAAACGTTCTAGTGTCAATATAATCTAACCTGCAGGATAACATCCACAGCTTCAAATTCAGCATTTCCATGCAGTATGACCTTCAATGCCTCGAATCGCTTGACTTCGTGCTTCCAATAGATGTTCTTTCCCGAATTCCAGTCAATTCCATCATTCACTACTTTAACATTCTCTAACTTACATCTCCCACACCTACATCAATGAACAATTACCCTCACAACATTGTTTCTTCCGACCTTCTTTCTCTATAAAAATAAAAATAAAAAATTGACAAAAAAATGAATGCATAAAGTGTGTTACCTATGCCCATACTGTAGTACAGGTTCACCATTTTTATCCGACTTAGTTGAGCCCATGACGTTTTCAGCTAGAACAATCAGACTACCGTCGACCTATAAATAGAAGAAAAGACGCAGATCAGCTAAAAAAGAAAGTTGCATGCAATCTCAAAATGACAATCAAAGAATTGTATGTAACCTGGACATCCTTCCACAAGAATTCTGTGACCTCTATTTGTAATTCAGAACCCATGGAAATTGAACCACCATTGAACTGGGAAACAGCAATGATAGAGGTAACGAGTTAAATTATATGTTGCTCAACCTTTCAGTGCTTCAATTATTAAGGAATAAGTTAATAAAGCAGATAGAAAGGTACACAAATGATAACTTCGGTGAAACCATTAAATAAACAATCTAATAATCATGATCTTACCTTTTGCCTAGTAACTTCCCAAAGTGGACCGAGAGCAGGATGAAGAAAGATGAGATAAGGGGGTCCAGAATAAGCATATTTGTCATTGTCTTCAATCTGAAAGATACAAGGGGATAACTAGTATCAAAAAAACTTAGTTTTAAGAACGTTCACTAAAAGACATGGTAGCAAATATGGCGTATAAGAAATACATCTTCTTTTTGATTTTTTCTTTTTTGGGTACAAATCTTTTTTATTTTATTTTTATAGTAAGTAAAAAAGAAAAATAGCATGATGAAGCAATAAGAATAATACTTGATTAAAAGACAAGATAGACTCAAAAAGGGTTGTGGATCTATATATACCTTAGGAATTTTTATACCACAATGGGAAAGAAGATCAAAGGCATTGCGAATGATGTCTAACAGTGAACCATCCGGAGTCTGCACATGTACTATAAACATTAAATTAACAGTCATCAGGTTCATTCACGGGTTTGTTGTACACACATTAAGTTTACATTTACCATTGGATGAACAATAATCAGGTTGGCTGAGTAATGTATATTCCAAATAAAAAGAATTTTTACTGGTTCCAATTTAGATTCCAAGAACTGGAAAAGCAACCTTGAACTTCAAGAAATACTAAGAGTGACGAAGTTCGAAATGTATATATAAACTAGAAGGCTAGAAGAGAAACTACGTATACAATCCTACTGAACAAAGATAAAGTTAAAACAAAAGTTGACCTGATGTAGGGACCTGTCAGTATGTTTTCGTTTCTTCTTAGCAGATGATGTAACCTTCCTTCGTTTATTATACACAATGAAGGTATCAAGCGACTCTGCAAACGTGTAACCAGAGTAGCTTCTATGATAAAATACAACACATGCACAAGCACGCGCACACACACACACACACACACACACAGAGACAGAGTTTATTACGTATGAATGAACAGAAAGTATAACAACCATTTTCTACCTTTTACAGCTTCGTAACATCGAGACGAGTATGTGTTTACAAAATTATCAGCAATATTTTGCATTGTACATTCCAGACGTCCACCAGAAACACTACCACAAGAAAAATAGCAACAGCTAAGGACAATGTACGAACAAATAAAGAATATCCTAATTGACTTCTCTTTTCTTTTTCTTTTCTTTTTTGTGGTCACAGATACTCCTGGTGGCCATCTACTAATCAACTCTTTTGGACGTGAATAGGAGAGAATATCAGAAGTTGAAAGAATGTACCGATGATGAATACCAAACTGGTCCATGTACGTGATGGGCTTTTTTACATTAAGCACCATGCCTGGCAAACTGGTCTCGTTATTACTTGATCCAATAAGCTCTGCGGAATGCAAATCAACATATAGAATGTTTGTATTGGCAGGGAACTCTGCCTGCAAGCTTAACACAACGCAGAAAGTTGATATGGGAAAATAGTCAAGTGAAGTAGTTTCACAGGAAAAAGAAAAAATATACATTACAAAAAAAAAAGAAAAAAAAAAACATGACAACCACTTGAAGCAACAACATAATTCAAAAAACATAGGCTATTTATTTTTAAGCTACCAACTAAAGATATCCAATCTAGACCTAAAGCTTGACTATGTGAATAAAAGAACATATAGAAGTTCTATCAGTAAATGAAAGCAATAGCTGTCCTTTTTTATTTCATTTATACATAAATTAAAATATGGTCTACCGGTCATTTAAGTAACCATTTAATTGTAAGATCTAGGACATCTTCAGTAGCAAGGTAAAAGAGAATCAGGTTGATCTTTATCTGTTATTTAAGTGTATAATAACTATTAATGTTTTTGTAACCAAAAAAGTAAAATAACTGTTAACGATTCTCATCTTAACTTGCAAATATTGTCCGATGAGCTAAGAAGCCCATGCCAAAGGCGGTTACAAGGAAACTATTTCCTGGACTTTCTATGATAGCTTAGCTCTTGTTTCAAGCAAAAGATAGACTTGACAAAAATAATACTCACGGACCTTAGAAAACTAATACTTCCTCTGTTCCACAACTGTAGTCCCATTTAAAAATATGCAAACTTCAAGGTTATAGTTTTATCCCATCTCTACCCCCTAATATAATGATTGCTTAGTTATCGACGGTGGCATGCTAATGGAATTATAGTGATAAACTTCAGGACATTGTCCCATTTTTATACCATCATCATTAAGTGGAAATTTTTCTGGAACATAATAAATTGCAAATGGGACACCTTTGTGGAACGGACGGAGTATAATCAATGTAGCACATCCCCTTCTTTTTTTTTTTATCAACAATTAGAAGCAGACATGCCAATAATAGACTTTAAGGATATTCATAATTTTTTTTTTGGATAAGGATATTCACAATGATTAACAGGGCATTTCAAATTTTTAGTCACTTCTTTTGTAACGGATAGAGGAATTAAGTAGTACCTATATTGAGAAAGATGGCCATCAGTAATTCCAAATTTATCAAATTCAGTATACTCAATGCATGAGAAACCATATGCCCACTTCCCATCATGATTCTTTTTCTCGACCAAAACATTCATGCCTTCAGTAGCCCCTGAGTTCCGCTTACATGACGCAAATCCCAGTTTCTGTATGATTAAATATGAAAACAAGTTAGTGTGATCACTCTGAAAAACTAAAGTAGCTCTCTCTCATCAAAGCAATTAATTTGTATTAATGCAACATAAAGTACATTAATAAATCACTTTATTTTCCATTTCTCATAAGATGACTTCTTAAAGAAGATCTATATGAAATTAAATTTAATAATGCTTTCAATTTCTCTCTTGAAAGTCCTCTTACATGTGTAATCCGCTAATTGATATTACATTATAGTAAGATTTAACGAATATTCAAATACAAATTATAATGTTGACACGTATCTGTAATCAATTTTCTATAGACTCCTACCTTTTCATTGCGAAGTCCAATCCCTGCCAGCGCCAATAGGGTCAGATCTGTAGCCGCCACGACATTACTGCAAAGTCATAAATGTCAGTATATACTCCAAAAATCAAAATCATCATGTAATAAATTCATATGGCATGCTATGAAACACCATGGTATCATTAAATAAACAGTTGAGATCAACCTGACTTGCCGGACTGTTGCACCTTTTCGACCATAATCGCGAAAATGCTGAAAAATGCCTTTATCGTATGCCAGTTTCCATATGACACCATGACCACCAGGTTTGCATACAGGAATGAACTTTCCACTGACCAGCCAGTGGCCATCTTCTGCACTCACGGCTGGAACAAGAGGCTGCCAATTGGAAAACTGTATTATAACTAACATAATTGTGCTCCTATAATCAAACCCTAAAAGGCAAATTTTGCCTTATCACACCTGTTCAAAAAGCCGGAACCTTGATCTGCCTCTTCCAAACCATCTGAGGTTTTCACAAAGTGACGTAATGTGTCTATGGTTGTTCTTTGCCGAACTGGTCATAATTGCAACAGGAGTGATACATTGTTTTCCGTACAACTTGTAATACATGAACTCTCTTGCCTTGCAAACAAGTACAATACATAATATAAATTTACCATAAAAAATCTGTAATTATCAACTAAGGCTCCTTCATGTTGTCAGGCATCCGGGGCCCACACTAATTTCCAAAACTTGACAAACAAAGATCTTATACCTGAAGATCTCTTATAAGACCTTCCAACAGTGTCCGTCCACAATAAGGAAGTAATGCAGCAGGAAGACATTCATTTGTGTCAGGTTGAACCAAACCAAGTCTGTCTGCAGAGCCACCAAGAGGATAAATTTCTCCTAGGTCCGGCAGACCCTGAAAATAAAGAAAATATTCCACATTATCGGAGCCATATCATTTCTGTTGGAGCAAATAACATACATTTGCCACCAACCTCAATTCCCCATAGAGCTGCTTGAGATGCATACTCTGCATCTTTAGAAAGGTCGAGTACATTAGGAGGGTGAATTTCTAAAACTAGGGATTCCATTGATTTAGTCGTGTGATGGGAGAAATTTGAGCCCTCTCCTCCATATGTTGATTGAGCAAGAAGTTCCAGTACAGTTATCTGATATCTGCAACAAATAGTTTTTAACTCACAATAAATTACGGTATTTGAACACATGAAAGAATTAGTTTAACTTTCAAAACAACAATTAAGTTTGAAAAATAAAGCCAATATAGACTTAAGGCTTACAGTAAAAATTATGGTTACAACTTATAAGTAATTTAGGATGGATAATATACATATTTAACTTAGGTATGAGCTCTAGATAGAACTTTTCATCAGTGTTATAAATATTGCTAGGTGAAACCATGCGGTGTAGGCAGTGCCGAGCACTTTTCTAGGCAGTCTTATTTATTTATCTTTAGATTGTGTGTGTGTGTGTGTGTTACATGTAAAGATTCTAAATTTGACATAAATAATACTACAACACGATTAGACACAACAAATTCATTTCAAGCATTGCAAAGCTTCAAAACCTTCATTATATCCCCATGGTAGAGGAGTAATTCTGCCTAAGGTCCCCTAGGTGCCCAGACAAATCAAAGTGGTAAAGGACCATCTAGAGCCTAACTATGGGTGGGCGGGGGCCTGAAAGGATTTCTGGAACACTGCTTTCATAAATCACTGTTTGATAAAGCATGTCGGAAGTTATTATTTGCTAATAAATTCATGTTTAGGGAAGAATATAGCAAGAAAGCAGACAAACCCAATAATTCCTCCAATGCAGTTATAGAACTGTTCAATCTCTTCAAGATTCTTCACTAATGCTCTCAATGCCTTCACATCTTCACCCCCAACCCTCACTTCACTTACCTTCTTCTTCCCTAAACCCGCACTCACATCCCAATTCTCTATCATATCCGCCAAAGCATAGAGTGCACTCCTCAGTGAACTCCTCTCAGACTCAAACTCAATGTCACGATCAACGGAATTCCAGCCCGACCCGAATAGATGCTCCTGGCCGGCGGCAACCACGCATTTGAGCAAAAAGAATTCATATTCATCAAAATTCATAGACTCCAAAGCCCTAAAAAACTCATTTTTACGTATATTGAGAAAGCTCCTCACTCTCGAATCACGGTCAACTATCCTAATTTTTTCACTCAGTTCAATTGAATTGGAGAGGTCGGAGCGGAGAGCTTTGAGGCGGGAGATTTCTTTGTTGAAATCGAAGTCTGGAGCTGGTGGCGCGTACTCAACGGGAACGGTGGAGACGCGGGTAGTGTGTAAACATGGCGGTGGTGACGAGAACAGAGAGGAGGAGAGAGAATTGAGGTTAGATGTAGTGTTGGTGGTAGAGGAGAAGGTTTTGTATATGGGAGCGTTGAAGAAGAGAGGGTTGATAATGGCGGTTTTGGATGGGTGAGTGAAGAGGAATTGGGTTTGGTGTAGTGATGCAGGCGCCATAGTTGTGACAGAGAGAGAGAGGAGTGCTAAATTTGAAAATGAATGGTAAATTTATAGGGGAGGAAGAAGAAGAAGAAGAAGAAGAAGAAGAAGAAGAAGTGACGGAGGATAAGAGGAGATTCTGGAAGAATATACCGAGGGGGAGAGGAAGATATTCAAATGCGTTGGACAAACATTTTTCTCTTTTGTCCTAAACTCGTGAAGCCTCATCCTCTGTTTTTGAATTCGATTGGCTGCTCATATTTTTCATTTTTTTTTTAAAGTCATTATTTTGATTATTATTATTAAAACCCTATGTGTTTTTTTGAAAGTGATTATATAATTTTTTTAAAATTTATAATCACTTTCAAGCGCTGTTTGGTTCAGCAGATAATTGTACAAACATATTAAACACATCCTAAAAAACAAGGTTCCAACAACTTAAAATTATTGTTGGCCTTAATTATCATGTTACCCTCCGTTGACCATCAAAATTATATTTGACCTGCTCCTTATACCTTATTCAGCAGCCGCAGCCCCACTCCCCAGAAAAAACTCTCCCCGTCCGAACCATTTCAGCCACGAAAGAAGCAGCCCCATTCATCAGATTAGCCGCAGGCCCGTTCTCCATTTCCCCTCTCTAGCAACCTCTCCCCCATCCGAACCATTTCAGCCAAGAAGTTCTAAAGAAGCAGCCCCATTCATCAAAGTGTAACGTCCAAATAAGCAAGCCCAGTCGCACGACCCACCCATATTCGTATCTCCCACCGTCGATTTGTAATTTGAAGATAATTGTAAAATTTTTAATTTTTTTTTTCACAAGTAGTTCAAAAAATTATATTATGTGTAGTGCGTAAAAGGTTCAACCGTATTAATTGAGTTATTTCATATTAATTTTATGAATTTTCTAAGAATTGTTACGAATTTTTTCTACTTTTGAAATAATTTTGGATTATATTTGTCTAATGATAGGCTATTTATAAGTAATTATATTAAAATAATAAGTGATTATAGATTATTTATCAAACACTCATTTAATTTATTATGACAATAATCTATTTTGAAATAAATTATACCAAATAAAAATAATTACTTATTTAATAATTTAATTTTTAAATAATCTATATTATGTTTTAAAATAAGTTGAATTATATGCCCTGGGTATATACTAATGTTATTAGAGTGTAAAATAAAATTAAATATAGTCTAATTTATTTATTTATTTTTCATTATTTGCCTTCTTTTTGTGATGCTTTCAATACATCTCCGTTGTCTCTGCAAGCCCAAAGTGTTTGGATCTTCACTTCATGGGTTCTGTATATTTGTGGGCTTAAAACCTTTCGGGCTAAGGTTTGGGCTAAACAAATGAAAAAACATCTCGTCTTTCTGTTAAATTCAACTGTTTGATAATTAATTTAGCTCTCGTTGCTGATCCACACCCACATGGGCTTTCTTTTGATCACAAATTCACAAATTATTATTTTGGGCTGCAATATTATGAATCATCTGGGTTCATTTTATGCAATGAAAGGCAATGGCATGTCTACTGCTTTTGCTATGGCATGTCACTATTTTGTTGCTCGTGTCAAATTGCAGTGTCCCCTCTCTTGCAGCTTCCACCATTCAGCTAGGTCCAGCTTGAAGCCAGGAATTTTTCTCGTAGAGGGCTGGAAGATAAATTGGTGTGCTTAAATATAATTTATATAATTAATAACATATATTACCTATATATTTTAGAGTTTACCGTAGCATTTTTAATAAAATAAATATCATTTTGTTTGTTTTATTTCTTTCTTACAAAACGGCCCCGTTTTGTGATATGATACAATATTTTTTACGCTATAATAGATCATATTGGAAACTCCTTCCATTTCTTAATATTTGACATTTTAGTAGTGTAGTTTTGTTTCATAATAATCCATATTCTCCCGCATCAAAGAGATGTTAATTATGAACTTTCCTTATTTGGCCTTAACCTTAAAACACACTCTCTCCAATTTTCAAGAGTAATTATTGTGATCTTTAATTAATTCATGTGCTCACCTCTAAAGAAACTATTCTATTTATTTAAAAATAGAGGGAATATATCACATTGTACATACATTTTTCTCTACGATTTATATTATATATAGGGCTCATTTGGTGGTAGCAATTAGAAATTATTGAACTCAAATGAATTAATGCTGGTAAATTAGTTCCATGGACTGAGTTAACTTGCTTGAAAGACTCAAATCTACTTCTACAATATGTCTGCATGGCCAGGGCACCCTAAAGTTGTCCAAGTAATTTCGTCCTTGGCTAGGTCGTGGACAATCTCGGGCAGATCATCAAGCTCATGGTGTGGTTATTCAGGTTGATGGTAGCTGGGCTCAGCCTTCTTTCACAGCGGCTGGGTGGACAGTCACTAGTCATGCTCATCCTTCTTTTTTTTGTTTATTTTGGTATGGGTTGTTTGATCCATGTTGAAGCACTGGCTCTTCTTAAAAATACTTACTATTATATTTTGTTTTTATTGGAAAAACACTTAATTATCACCGTATTCATTCGATGCAAATCTTTGAAATTCTTTGTAATGTTCTTTTTTTTCCTGGTAATTAAGCCCTAGTTTTGATTTTTTTTGCAAATCAAACTCATTTTCTCTTTGTTTTCATTGAACTTGATCAAGATTTAAAATTTAATATTATTTTTTCAATTAAAAAAAAATATATCAAAGTGTGTCCTAAACAAATCATAATGCACAGGAAAAATCCAAAAAATATGATGTGAGCCTCAATTTCCAACAAAGGGGAACAACCCAAAGATACGTATACCTATACCTACCTATACCTAATACACACATACCTATACCTAAAATATATATAAATACACACACACACACACACACACACACACACACACAGAGACTTGAGGGTTTTTAAACATATATATTATCTGTTTGTCCATCCATCACAGAATATATATATCGATCAAAGTTAATGATAAATTAAACAACTCTTACGAAATTAAATTTCTTTCGCAATATTTTAACTTTAAATAATTTTCAAACTAACAACAATAAAAGGCAATGGAGGTGAGTTAATTTGCATAATGATCTATCTTACATCTCAAACAATTTTCAATAAACTGACAAATTAGATCACCAATATGGCGAGATGTTTCTCAGATCAGATACAATATTACATAATGACAAAAAAAATTAAAAAAAATTAAATTAAATTAAATTAAACAGATGATCAAGAATCTGTTTTCTTTATATTTCTCAAGAAAACAAACCCTGACGGTACTAATATATATATATATATATATATACACACATAATTAAACCATATTTTCCACATTTTTCAGACAAAGATTGCAGGTTAATGATATAAAGTCATGTTATCTTTCTCAATGACACCTCTAATGCCGCTGATACAATATTCAGAAACGATAAGAAATTAATTAAACTAATCTTAAATACACCATGCAATTAAATTAAATATAACTATTATTGCACACAAATCGATCCATCTATAATAATTAACAACAATAAGAAGAACAATTAAGTACCTCAAAAGCTCACTCAGAATTGTCTCATTCACAGAGTCAGATCCAGCGTACTTGCCATTGTTAATCTTGCATGCTTTCTACCACCATTATCATTTTTCTCTAATCTGCTAGTTGTACAGTTCGAAGTTGAAGATGAGAATAAAGAAAGAGATAAACTACTAGTATTATCAATTTCATCATCGTCCTCTTCCACATTTTTCTCAATCTGTCCCTTTTCTTTTGTCGCAATTTTCAGTGACAAGTTCAAATCAATGTTGGAATCCGAATCTGGAACTTTCCTCGTGTTTGACTTTGACTCTTGATCATCATCTCCCCCTCTATCTTGGTGATCTTTAATGAAATTGAGCTCCATTGAGCTTGTTTTAACATGGGTTCGCCACGGTTCTTGATTTCGAAATACTGGAGGCTGATTTTCATTTAATGAAAAATTAGCCCTGTGGAAATTTTCAAGACCAAGTAAATGGTTAGTATTATTGCTGCTCTTGAAGTTGTTTTTCTCATCCACCGACTCAAAAATCCCATGTTTGATTCTACTTGACACAATTCCTTCCATGAAAGGTCTATAAATCGAATTGGTATGGCGACTCCACAGAACATCCGAGTATCTTGAAAAATTGCAAAATTCAAAATTAATTAAACAACATCATGAAACAAAAGTATAATTTGTTATTATCAAAACTGAGGTTTGAGAATTAATAAATAGAACACATATATAGTTTTAATACCTTGAAGTGAAAGTAGGGCTATGACTAAAACCGTGTAGCATGGGAAGCTTGCTAAGATTATAAATGTAATGATCTTGATCACCATTACCTTGCTCCGAAATAACTGTTAAACGTGACAGATATTCCCCTTAACTAAGATCAAACCATATACAAAACCCTAAGTTTGGACTATATATATGGATGAAAATATTTAAATTACCTTGATTTGGGTCATCAGTTTTCTTGCTCCGGTACATCTAGTTAAGGAGATAAAAGTTTAGCAAGTGTAAGACAACTTTTACGATGAATATCAAATCTTATAAGTGTAGTAAATTAAGCTGCTAAAATTACGATATAAATGTTGGATTAATTATTAATTAGATGATTACCTGAAGATGGCTCTTTACATGAGAAATACTAAGGCCTTTGATATTCATTAATTGAAGAACCAACTTAGGTGTTGCTCCTGCACCAATAGAAACTCATTATATAGTTAAATTTAATTTTAATTCTAGGGAAAAGGTGATCAATTGACTAATAATGGTAAAAAAAAAAATGTGTTTTAGACGAAATTCGTGCCAAACCCAGAAACTGTAACCTCGAATTTGGGAAAGAAGGAAAACACACACACACACACACACACAAACATATATATGAAGGCATACTCACTTTCTTGTCCTCCCAATTTCTCAACCGCATGAATGAAGCAACGGTGAAGGTCAGGTGTCCAGCGAAGCCTAGGGTTTTTAGAACGATTATACTGCCTCACTGACGACGATCCCCGAGCTGCCTTCTTTTCGTTCTCTTCGACGGTGCTGTTACTTGAGCTTGCTCCATTTCTAGGTATGCTAAGCTCTTCTTCTCCTTCGTCTTCGCTCCCATTATTAATGTTATCACGACTAATTGTCTTGGAATCTTCTGAAGCAGTATCACTTTTCTTCATAATTTTTTTAGCGGTTTTCCTGCAGAATAGATGTAATTTCTTGGGGAAGGAAGGTGTACTCTAAGAAGACAGCAACAAAGGTCTTGCAGAAGAAGATGGTAGAATTATTGGGAATGAAAACCCTTTTTGCCCTAAATGTAAATATTAAAAAAGCACATCTCTTTCTCTCCATATTTGTTTGTATATATATATATATATATATATATATATAGACACACACACACACACACACGGAGAACTCCTACATATTTCTATAAAAAAAATTGTTATTTTTATAAGTAAAGACTCACAAATAAAATAATAAAAACGTACATCCAATAGAAATTAATTTGTGTAGTCCACTTATGAAAATAATGATTCCTTACGTATATGTATATGTAGTGAAGATGAGTTAGGCTAATTATATACAGTATATTCCATGTGAAATGAAAATGATACATACGTCACAAATTCATTGATAATATTTATTCTCTAGTATTTATTCCTAAGTTTTTTAAATTTGAAAATTCACTTAAGTAGCATTTCTTCTCTATTTATTTATTAAGTTTGAACAGCGGAAAATTAACCGTTGAAGGTGATTTTCCATTTGTAGAAGATTTTAACATTCTAATAATTTTTGAAATGCCAGTAGACATGAGAATGACGTTGACATGTAGATGAGAAGTACTCAACATTCCTGCTCGTGTGGAGTTGCAATTAAAGTCTGATTTAAAGAGATATATGTAACACCAATTTGGTTGCTTTTCACTTTTCAACTCCCAATTAAGCGAGACACACGGGCGGCATGAGAAATCACAACCGTCCCAAAAGAGGAAAATCAAGAAAAGCTATATTTAAGGTCTCCTGTTCATGTGAATTTGTAGATGAAAAGAGAAGGAATTCCCTGTCCTCCATTCCCTAAGTAACAGGTTGAACCTCTCTAAGCAGAACTCAGATATGTCGTTCCAAATGTTGTCGCATTATACTTATTATTAGAGAATATTACAGAAATATTCAAAACGATGATAATAGAGATAGTAATGAATTTCTGATAATGAAAATATTGAGTGATTAAATATGATATGGATTGAATAATACTTAATTAATTATCATGTCATTTGCATTTTTGTGATTAATTGTATTGGCCTATCAATAGACATTCTCTATATTATATCAATTGAAGAAATTAAATGAATGTATTCTCTTCCCGGTGTTTTATATATATATATATATATATATATCGCGTTAAATTATTTCTTTATATTTATCTACTTATGTGTTTCTACACTTACAAAGCATTGAGAATTTTAACATTTGTTTACGAAATAAATACATACTTTCTCTATTCCAAAAAAATGGATTGTTTACGAATTTTAAGGGTTAATTCACAAAATCATAAAGTTTCAAATTTTTGTAATGCATTAATTTTAAGATTGAAAATAATATATATTCAAATAAATAAGAGTTTTTAGATAATTTATAAGATTCAAATTTGTATTCGTTAAAATATGATGAAGTCATACGAATTTGAAACTTATTTTAAAATTCGATTTATGAGTTCAAAAAAAATTATTTTTTATTTTTTAAACGAATGGAATGGAGTATAAAAGGAGGGGTTGGTCGGAACTAGTTCCTTGCTTCCGGAAATCATTCTTGAATAATATAGATTTAGCAAAATAAATACTTGCTGAAACTTTAGAGTGAATTCAAGTTTCTTATTCATGGCTAGTGGAGTTTATATCTTCTCCATCCCAAATGGAAATAAAAATCGAGAAATGGGATTATCGTTACACAAAGATAAAGGAATGTGCATTTTAGGAAAGTAATAATATGCATGGAAATTGGAAAGAGAGGGGGCATATATTGCTGCTAGGTAGCTCGATGAAGAGAATCAATGGTGGGCTGGTGTTTGTTGCTTGTGAAGATTATTAAAGTTACTGTTGGTCTGCAAGATTCACTTCCAACCTGTAAAGTCAACTCCCAGTAGTACCTATGTTTTTTCCTGTTTTTATTATTTTTAATTAATTGAAAATTAATAAAAATTGAAAAAAAAACATAAGTACTACTGGGAATTGACTACACATACACATACACATACACATACA
>JAUMHB010035431.1:3452-20148 GCA_032359685.1 Pittosporum tobira | reverse complement strand
CTCATGATATTATGTCCCCCTGTCGCAGCTAGGCACCCGCAATCATCCAGGCAAGAGGAGTGACGGCTATGTTTAGGCGAACCGCACGAAAGGTAGTTTCTGGGGTGTTTTGTCTAACCAGGACGCGGAGTGAATTTTGATGTAATTCGTTTAATTCCGTTGCATGATTGTAATAATTAGCTTAATTTATTGTGAGCAAGAATGTATGTTTGTAATGAGAAAGGGGCAAGTATGAAAAGGGAGGGGTAATCGGGTAACCTCGATTATCCAAAGGAGGAGTCTGACACACGATTTCCATGAGTATGTCTAGTGAGGGGAAATCGGGGTCGTCACACTAGTCCCATCATTTGTCAATTTTAGACCAAAAGGCGTCTGCCACTAATAGTAGCAAACGTCTTACATATCCACTACTAATAATAGCGAATGTCTAGAAACATAAAATCCTTTCTCCTCCTCACTGCCCACTTCTTATTCCATCTCTCATACAATTATTAGAGCAGCAGTAAAAGCTTCATTTCTCATACGTTGTCAGATCATTCAACATCACAATTTTGAACTAATTTTCATCAAGATCTACAAGTTTGAGCATCCAACCTTTCTTCCTCTTCACATTTTAAGGTAATCATTCTGTTGGTTTCAAATTTATTTTTGAAATTTATAATTATTATCATATGTTGTATATATAACATACGTTGTATATAACACTCCATTGGACCAAAAGCTACGTAACTGTTGGATAAGAACATGTGTTTTGTTATTATTTGAAATTAAAAATGAAAACTTTATCTTGGAGAAGTTTGTCTTTTGGCATGAAATTGTGTATTGAGTATAGTAAAAATGATAACTTTATTATATTTCTATTTTATGCGAATTTAACAATAATTTTAATATTTTTCTCAGATAATGGATAAATTTTTTCTTGGACCTTCTAATGATCGTATTTTATGGGATCAAAAGATTCATATTTCAACTAAATTTTGGAATGAAAACGAGACCATAACGGAGAAGAAGCACCCCCAAAGTTTTAGTTACTAGTATCAGTTCGTCGGGATCAGATGAATTTGAATTACTGGATGTTCAAAGATATTTGTTTGGGCAATGGGATTTTGGTATGTTCATTTTAGCAGTAGTCAATACATCATGAGCAATTTTGTTGTCCGCAATAGTCGAGAGATGGAAGAGTGAAACTAATTCTTTTCACTTTAATGATTTTGAAGAGACAATAACACTCAAAGAAGTTTATTTCCTAATGGTGTTGCCTCTCGTTGGGTACCCCCTTACAAGTGGAAAAGTAGAGCATCCTCATGCATTGTTTTTATCTTTTGAGTTTGCTCAATATATAGAAATGAACGAAACATTCCCTCCATATACTAAAGGGATAAATTTGGGTTGGCTTACTACGACATTTAGACGTCTCCAAGAGATTCCTTCGATGGCACATGCGATCACATATACAAAAGCTTATGAACTATGTTTCATCAGATATATCCTATTTTCGGAAAAGACGAAGAATGTCGTGCATCTAAGATGACTAATGTTTTTCAGACGTCCAGACATTGAGGTTTCATATTATGCTTAAGGAGTTGGTGTCTTAGCTTTCTTGTATCTTGAATTACATAAAGTCATTCAAACAACTGCTAGTAATCATGCTGGTTGCACAACCTTTCTACAAGTAATTGTCACATTTTATGTACGTTAATTTAAATACATTATATTCTTTTTTTTAAAAAAATGATTTAATATTGAATATGGTCTTTAATTTTTGTTTCTTCAGTTTTGATGTTATGAGAGACTTCGGATCGAACAACTTGCAATGCCATGCCATTCAGGACGAGAAATGGCATGATCACGTGTCTTTGCTTGGGCATTCATGCAAGTATATCTATAAAAAGCACAAGACACTTAAATTCAGTTCGAGTTGGGTATTTTTCATTCAACACTTTGCCACTTTTTGGATATTTTTGCCCAATTAACTCAATCGAGCGAACTCTGTCATTTATTGCTAGTAATCTTGCTAGTTGCACAACATTTATACAAGTAATTGTCACGCTTTATGTCTATTAATTTAAATACATTATATTCTTTTCTTTTTTTTAAATATGATTTAATATTAAATATAATTTTTAATATTTTTTTCAATTGTAGTGTTATGAGAGACTTCGAATCGAATGACCCGCAATGCCATGTCATTCAGGACGAGAAATGACATCACCACATGCCTTTGTTTGGACATTCATGCAAGTATATCTATAAAAAGCACACGACACTTAAATTCAGTCCGAGTGGGGTATTTTTCATTCAACACTTTGCCACTTTTTCATTCAACACTTCGCCACTTTTAAGATATTTTGCCCTATTAACTCAATCGAGTGAACTCGGTCATTTATTTTATATTCAAAAAATTTAATTATAGTTGTAAAGGTTCAAACCCAAGTCATTTAAGGAATTTATGGTTAAGCTTACCACCATATTACATATGATGAAATACATGACAAAATATTAAATAGTATATGTTTCATTTAATGATATGTAAATTTGGTTTTCAATTCAAGTATATGTACTTATCATTATTAACATCTTAACCAAAATAATTATTTAATTACCTTTTAATTACAAATTATTAAATCTAAACCTCTTACAAATATATAAATATAAATTTATTGTTAAAAAAATTGTTACTAATAAAAGTAAACATGACGTGTCTATTATTTTTCATATATAATTTTTGTTTAAGAATATTATTAAATTTACATACAAGAATTAGAAAATTTGTAACAAAAACTTAAAATTTACAAATTATTTCTATTTTAATTTTATATGAAAATAAGCCCAATCAACTTCAAAACAATTATTATAGATATTTACATAACAACAAAATTAAATATTTTATCTTAAAATAAAATTCAAAAATATATTTATCAAATAAATAAATAATTTCTTTCTCTCTCTCTATATATATGTGTGTGTGTGTGTGTGAGCAATATTAACTATTTTTACTTAAAACTAATCAAATATTAAAAATAATTATACGAAATGTTATAATAATTTTTTATAATATATCAATAAATAAATGTGTCTAAATTGGACAACGTCCAACATTTGTACTAGTTTTAAGTAATAGACAAGTTGTTAAATTTATTAACTCATCCAAAATTCAAGCTATTAAAGAGAGAGTTCTACATTCAAATAGGCAAACAATTAAATCAAAGTATAATTTGAGCAAAAATTGTTACGCATTTAGAATATATATTATGTTAAATTATCAATTCAGTTCCAAAACTTAAGCAACTCACATTATAAGTTTTCTTTTTATAAATACTAAATTTAATAACAAAAGCATATGATGTGACATGATTTTATTTATTGTTATGTATGAGTTTATAATTTCAATATATTTAATATTGATTTATTTAATATAATATTATTTTTTATTTTAAATTAGAGATATTTATAATTTTTGAAATTTAAAGTGAATTTATATAATTTAATTAATTTGTTTACATATAAAGTAATACTATATATAAAATTTAAAATTTAAAATTATTTTTTTTTCATAATTTAAACAAAAAAAATTATAAATTTAATTTGATAGAGCATGAAAATAGAATGAAGGATAGAAAACGTCATTTTAAGTCCGTAGTTTTCCGCAAAATAGAATGCACATTGGCAATTCGGGCCATACGGCTAGAAAAAGTCCCTTTCTGCCCCACTAATTATTCAGGTTTGCTCGGCCTTTCTCTGTTACCAGTCCTCTAGTTTTTCTATATTTTGCATTCAATCTGTAGTTTTTTAATTTGTTTATCTGATTTCGTCCTCCAATTTTGTGTTATGTACGAGTTTATTGATGATTGACCTTACTATCTGGTTGTTAATTTGATTTCTGAAGGGGTTTTAGGGTTTCTCTCGAATGTGATGATGATTAAGGTGCTTTTAGCCTGATATCTCGGCAGTCTCCTGCAAACTTGTGGTATGTTGATATATCTGTGTTGGGTTATTGCCAAATTTATCTTTTGAAGTCTCACAATGGATTGCCTAAATCGTTAAGTAAGGAGAGGGAAATTTTGACCTTTTTGCCCCTTTGTTTTTCCCTTTAATTTGGTTTTATGTGTGAATTGCTTGTCTGGTTTTTTGGCTGAGGAGATTTGGGGTAGTGAATTGAAAAGGGAAAGATCATATTTTGACCTTTATTTTTTATTTTTTTTTTCTCTTTTCCTCTTTTGATTTGATATTAGGGATTTTGAATTTGTTGGAGATTATTATATTTTAGGGTACTGAAATGGAGCCTGATGAGATTGAAACTGGTGTGGGGAATGAGACAAATTCTCTTGACGAACCTCAGTGTACTGAAATGGAAACAGATGAGATTGTAACTGGTAATGCGAAGAATGAGATTGTAGTTTATACGTCAGAAAATGGTGAGGCAAGCAATGGCAATGTAGTATTCTCGAGGGAAGGCCCTCTGGTGAGTGAAGAACACCCGGGAATCTCTAGAGATGGAAGTAGTAGTTGCAGCGATGCCAAGAAACTGAAATCCCGACTGGGGAATTCAGATTCCAATCTTGGGGATACTGAAAAAGTTTGGCATAGCAAGAAACTTAAAAGGCAAGACAGGATTGAGTTGGGGCGATTGATACAGCGTGCTGTGAGTTCCCAAGAATGGGAACTAGCAGAGAGTCTGATCTTGTTGGCAGATTCGCATACTCTTAATGATGCCTTGTGTATTTCTCTCGATTCAATATGGTTTTTGAGCACACAACAGGAGGTATGTGGGATAACGGGACTAATTAAGAAGATTATTGATAAGGGTGCCTATGACTTCACAAGAGCTGCTCTAAGAACTTCGTTCCTTGCATCCTGTGTCTCTGCATGCCAAAGTCGAACAATGAACCTGACAGATACAGTGTCTTTGATGGCACAACGGTAGTACTTTGTTATTTCTTTACCTCTTTGTCGATGTGATTATATTTCTTTTCTTAGCCATCTTTATATCTTGTAAAATGAATCAATTTTCAAAAGACTAAAGATAGAAATACACTTCTAGTGACACCGATGTACTCGATGGGGCATGTATATACTATGCATTTGCATTGTTGTAAACTTGATGCGCCGGTTTTATCTTGTCTGTTTAGCAGGTTGCGCGAACGTCTTCAAGAATGCAACGGGGACGAAGTTTTGAAGGCCGATGCTAGTGCGAAGGTTCAGAAATTCACTGAATGGGCTCTGAAATGTATAGGTTATCATTCTAGTTGTCAGAGGGATCGGGATGGCGTCAATCGGAACTCATCCGTTCAGATTCAGCTGCAGTTATCTGCATTCAAGATATTTCTGGATCTTGCCGGTAACCATCTTACGGGAAAGGACTTCACGGAGGCCTTTGACGCGGCTTGTTTCCCCCTTACACTATTCTCTAGCTCGTTTGAGCCGGGTTGGGCATCGGGTATAACTGCAACTGCGATGCAAGGGTTACTGGAGATGTTGGTAGAGGGGGGTGCGGACAATGTTAATCAGTGTTTTCTTGAAGCCGCACGTTTCGGGAGCACTGAGCTTGTTCGCATCTTGTTGCAGGTAAAGTAACACTTCCCTGGCCATTTTAAAGGTTTATTTTATGGTTTTTGAAGTTGTTAGATTCCTTTGGGATATCATTCTTGAGACTTTATTTGGCTTTGTGCCAATTTTCCCTTTTACACAAGAACCCCAAGTCTTGTGGTAGTCTCATTCAGTGTTCTAAGACTTGCTAGGTGGATAGAGGTAGGGCCTAGCTCCTAGGGTGATTACTAGGGAGTTAATCATTATCATACACGGTTTTCTTATAACTAACCAACTCATTTGGGTTCCGCCTAGGAATACTCAGCCAAGTATTCGGACGCCCTGAGCGTGTTTTAGAACATTGGTGTCATTCATATTTTTTTGGATCCTTATGCATTGTTTTCTATATCTCTGTTCATGCATCATGTCCCTGTCTTCATATTTAGAGGTTTATTTGTTCATTGGGTGCACTGGACTCTGCAAGTTTGTCATTTTTTCTGCATTCGGCATGCACCATGAATAATTTAAATTCTGCATAGTTGAGACATTGGTACTTTTCAACTGGAAAGTTATGCCCAGCCAGTACGTGACTAGCTATCCTGTTCCATGAAATTTGCTTGTTGGTTGCCTTATTGACAAGAATGGTCAAAATTGACTGCTTGTAATAAATTGGCATCGTTGGGGAATACTTACGTTAGTTTCTTTACATTGATGAAAAATTAGCATCAGGCAAAACGAGTGGGGATATTAGAAGCATAACACGAAACTTTTTGTCTTCTATTTAATTTGTATTATAATGGAAACTACAAGGGAAACAATTATGAAACACACGTCCTGTCAACTGAATGCATGAAGTTGCTAAATTTATGAAACTCAAGGCACATCGGTTTCTTCATTCCCCACATATCCTCTAGTAAACAATTATCTTGGTCAGCCAAGGTGAGATGTTATAAATTCAGTTCTGGAGGTCATGTTGGTCAGTGAGGCTAGAGGCTTTGCCATACAAAACTAATTCTAGCTCTTAATACAGATTGGAGGACTGAAATAACTTTGTTGAGGTGAAATATATGTGTTCCTTCCCTCAGTTTATACTGAGCTTTTATTTACTGGTAATTTATTGAAGTAAATAAACATAGTGTAGAAAGACATAATGTTTTGATGCTGAATTGAACAATATATTGTATCTTCCTTTGAATTCATATGTTACTATGTTGCTTCTAGACACAATTCATCTGATAATTCTCTTATGTTTTTTCTGATAGATTGCTCTGAGGAACAGCTTGGACATCGACGTTGAACTAGCTTTGGGTTTTGCTTCTCATTACGCCAAGATTGGCACTATGGAATGTCTAGTTGAAGAAGGAAATGCTGTGAGTTTCTTGGGTCCTTTAATGAGAGCAGCTGAGAGGGGTTGCGTAAAAGTTGTTCAATGGTTCGTAAAACGAGGCTGCCGGGACATGGAACTTTGTCTAGCCCTAACCGCCGCCACTTCCCGTAGTCAAGTTGAAATTGCCGCCTATCTCCTCCCTCATGTTCCTCAACACGTGCTAGCGGCTCTCAGTATCGAAATACTCAAGGCCGCTGGTGAACGGAGTGGTGGGTCCCTTCACGGGGTTGAATTTCTTCTAAAGTCCAACTTTCTCGGAGACCCCGCTGCTACTTATGCGGTGGCAGACAGCATTTCTCGGTCAGATGATGACATGGCGGTTGCTCCTCATCTAAAAGATTTTCTTCGGGAAAATTGGTCAGAGGTGGCTTTTTTGAATGGGTTGAGGGAAGGAGGAGATCATTATTTAAACTTGGTACGTATTTTAAGGTGGGGTGAATCCCCGATTTGCCTGAGGGATCTCCCAGCCCCTTTGAGGGTGGCGATAGCGTACTTACCGCTGTATAGAGAGTCCATCAAGGCAGGCGGCTGTTTATTGTCACAGCGACTGAGGGGACAACTTGTGGCAGCGGCAAGAAGGCTGGAAGGTAAGACATTGGACGAGGCGGGGCAAGGACGAGAACTCTTAGCTGTTTTGGAGCATTATCTCCCTACATTTTTGCGTTATGCTCCAAGAGATAATATCTGAAAATTTTGTACTTTTCATCTCTCTCGTCATGGATGTTAAATTGATAATACAGGCCCATAAGGTGATGGGGCTCCCAAGGAGTTGTAGCTTGAATGCAAGTGCACTTGGGCTTCACCGCATTTTATGGGCCTTTTCTATGTCTACTTTCTAGGCTCCCTCAATGTTTGCACATGCATGCTACTCTTATCATGTAAGATATCCAACCACATTAAGAAAGGGTTTTGGGCTTTTGAGATGTGGAATTACCCAACAATAGAGTTCCAAAATAATGTAATGATAATAAGTCTTTACAAAATATGTTTGTTTAGTTCTTACTTGATGTTTTATTCATGATATTACTAATATAGTTTGGGTCGGATGTTTTATCTAAGGTTTCGAGTTCGAACCTTAGATGGAGTAGATTATGTTGGGATAAAATATTTGATTTCTTATCTAGGGTTTCGAGTTTGAACTTTAGATGGAGTAGATTATGTTGGGAGAGTTCTTTCACACAATCTATGGATTCGACTTGATTTGAGTTGGATTAGTCGTGACAAGTAAAAGTCTTGACACAAGTGGAAAACCAAAATAAAAAGAAGTAATAATATTATTATATTACGTCTTAAATTATGTTTGGTTTATTCGATGTATGAATGTAATATAATAGATAAAGTTAATTTTAAATTAATACATCAAATCAAGTGTAGTCGTCATGATTTTATCTTATATCATATTTAATTACATTAAATTATTTTTGTCTTGAAAAAGAAGTCGTAAGTTTTTTGACAATTTTTAATATACATTTTAAAATGTTCTAAAAATACATTTAAATATTATATTATATGATATTATATTATATTATATATTTGTATGTTGTAGTTTTTATTATATTAAAAACATAATAATAAATATATAATGTATATAAAAAAATTTAGAACGTAATAAAATTCATACCAAAAATTGTTAAAAATCTAATAACTTCCTTTTCAAGATAGGGGTATTATAATGTTATAGACAATTATCAGCTTGAGGACATAATAAAAGAATCAATATAATGTAATATGTAATAGAAATTACATTCGTAACTCATAAGTAATAGTCTATTGCTTCGTTTGTCTTTAAAAAAATGTCACATTTATAAAAAAATTGTTCTAAAAAAATGTTACAACATGTATATTAATGAAATTATATGGTTTATATTTAAAATATTTGTGTGGGATTATTTAAAGTTCTATTGGCCTAAATTCTCTCTCTCATCAAGCAAAAAATTTCTTAATTTGCGTACTTTTAATTGCTATAACATTTTTTTTAGAACGAATGGAATATATTGTTAGAATGTGATCCAAACACATAAAATGCTTAGAATTCCATAGCTACGATGATATGATATTACTATTGACATATATATGGGCTTCGCTCATTAGGGTTTATTGTATGTTCTCTAAGGTAATATATATAATCTCTTTTTGTATCTAAAAAAACGTGTGTAATATAAAAATTCTCTCACTTTTTTTACTATCATTTTACATAGTATCAAAGCCTTCTAAGGCCTCTTTTTCTCTGAAATTTCGTTTATAGCAATTGCGTGTCTGCTAATTGTCTCTTCATCTTTAACAATTTCTGTTTTGTCCCTTTTTTACTATCAAAATTAGTCTCAATAAGAATTCCAAATATATCATCTTATTCCTCTCTCCAAGACAAATCATAGCCATAAAAATCGCCTCCATTCGATACCGCACGCGCGTCTTGAAGTTCCTGAGTTTGTTCCAACACTTATTCAGACAATTGACATTTTTACTAAAACTCATCCGCCAACTTATTTTCATGATCTTGTTTCCAAATTTAAGTTGTTATCCACTAAACTATCTTGAATTTACGGGGATATATATATATATATATATATATATATATATATATATATATATTGGTTTGTTCTCTAAGTCTATATATATAGCCTCTTTTTGTACCTAAAAAGCATGTGTGCAATATAAAAATTCTCCCTTTTTCTATTATTTCTTTACAATTACAATGTCACACTAACAGTTTGCACCAATCTCTATCTGTTCCAATATCAAAAACACCACAACGGTTAAGAACATTGCCACGGAATTCAACATACAAGAAATGAAGTAACCATAATTTCCTTCAAACCAAATCAGTACACAAGAATTTTTTCCAGTGGAGAGAGACTGGGATTATTAATAGATGAGGCAAAGTAAAGGCCGGTAACCGTAGCAAAGGTCCGGGTGACCTGAAATGTCGGTTAATTAGGGTTTTTTTCGTAAACAACTGTGGAGATTTCTTGCAGCCACCATGAATGTACCCTAACTGAGAAAACCATGTAAATTATGTGTATTTTGTAATTGTTTTAATTTGATTTTTGCTACTACATATAATTGTTTTCATTTTCCTCGTCAAACAAACTAACAAAAACATGACAAACGTTAACACTTTGTTTGTAGATTTTGGAGTAAAGAAAAGAAAAGAAAATAGAATAGAAGAGAAAAGAATAGAATAGAAAAGTTATAAATTTTCGTTTCTTGTATTTGTGAGTTTGTAAAAGAAACTAAATAAATAAAAAATTCTTACGTTTGTGACTTCAATATAAAAGAAAATATAACATGATCCATGAAACAATCCATCGAAAAGCAAGATGAAAAACAATAAACTCAAAATAACACTTATAATTGCAAAATAATTTACACCACATAGAAATATAAAATAGATATATAGAGTTCGATCAAGTTATTGGATTTATTCGTTAACACACGAGCTTCACAAAACATGTTTCTTTGTAGTCTAGTGACTACAAACTTACAAAAATATAATTACATATTAATATCAACTAGCATGCGCTACAACCAATTGCAAAAATATAATTGTTGAACATCACACCCACTGCCTACCATAATGCACGACGAAAAGCCCAAAGTTCCATATCCAAAGTTGAACAACATTGATAAAGAAAACCAAAACCTGCAACAAAATGTATACATGAGCTCTGAAACTAGTACAAAGTTTTATAAACGAATATAGCTTTTAGCAAAAATCGTGTACCACATTGTTTTATGTAGAAACATAATATTTTCATGTCCACTAATAGGAAAAAGAACCGAGACATGAAAATAAGAAAAAATAAATAAATAAAACCATTACCATATCAAATGTGGACAAATTATAATTTTCATCTATGATTGTTTTGGACATTCATCATATTCTTTAAGAAATTCAGTCACCACTCCAATGGCATCCCAAATATCGCCCTTGCCTTATCTTGATTCTCTAGTAGCCACAAATAAGCATTGTCAATATTTTCCTACTCCAAGTTCATTTCTTTTAGCCTTTCGAAGATTTCATTTCTAGAGTAGACACGCACTGATTAATTGATAAATTCTTCTCCTTGTTTTTCTAGTATTGTAGTTAATTTATTTACAACATTTGCCAACTTATATTCCCTATCAATAGAATAGTTAGCCTTCTTGTATTTTACTTTTGAAGTACAAACACTTTCTTCCAGTACTTGAGAAGGTGTTACAGTTTCACTAGGTGGTATGATGAACTCATTGTCATCGTATAAATTGACACTTTCTGTCAGCACTTGAGAATGAACTTCACCACCTGTTCCAGCACTAGTTGCTTTGTTCCTTGTCATGTCTGCCTACTATTTTCTTTTCTCCTTCATTGTTATAGCACATTCCCCTATTACCTTATCTTTAGTAAATAGCTCCTCCAATTTATCATAGTGAAAGTATTACTTATCTCTCCTACCTTTGGCATTGGGGTGTGTCTGATAATAAAAACAATCAATTAATATAGAAAGGTTCAATTTTATATATTCAATTAATAGAAGAAAATAAGGTAAGGATGTACACTTGTTACAAATACTACTAGCCGAACCCTCGTGAAGTTGGAATGCTACCAGCCGAACCCTCGTGAAGGTGGAAGAGGTGGAGAACATGGTGTTGGTCGTGCGAGAGCTCTTGAGCAATATGGAGCCTATGGACAACAACACGAGTCTAACTATAAGGTAAATGCTAAAATCCTTATTTTTTATGGATCATTGGATATTGAGGGTTTTCTAGATTTTTTGTATGAAGTAGAAAATTTCTTTGACTTAATGGAAATTTTCGAGCATAGGAAAGTTAGTATAGTTGCATATAAACTGAAAGGAGGAGCTTCTGCTTAGCGGAGGCAATTGCAAGAGTCTAGAATGAGCTAAGGACAAGATATTATTCGGACTTTGGCTCGTATGAAAATAGTGTTTGATTTAGCTTCAAAATATATTCACATGTAATATCTTGACCTGATGTCGCATCAGTTGTAACCACATTATGTGATTCCTCCTTAGGCTCTATGACATTATCAAGTATATTAGTAGCTTACAACTAGACTATTTACAACCCTTTGTATTTCTTTTAAGGTCTTTGAATTTCTTCAACTTCTTTTATATATTCAGCTCCTTTGTTGATCTGTAGATCTTGCACTAATTGATTGACAGTAGCAATCAAGTCAACCAACCATTTTTGGATAATGTTCACAGACTCCTACGAAGTATACAGTTCCTCTGTTTTATTGGTCATGCCCTAAAGGATACAATTAACCAGACTATGATACCAATCAACACAGCGAAAATATGTGACTAGTTAAACTTACTAGTTGAAAACTATTGAGTTTTTTCTTCAAACTCCAATGATTGATAGTACCCTTATATAAATAAGGAATAAGATTAATTCTCAAAGAGAAAACAAGTATATTGAAGTAATAATAATAACTGAATTGTTCTAGTTACATCATAAGAAATGGTATTTATAGATACCCAAATAAAACTAATCATACTTCGAAAATTAATTAATAAACTTCCAAATCTACCTAAGAATAATCATAACAAATTAAATCTTAATTAAACTCAAATTCAAATTATACTATTATATTCCTATTCTAAATCAACTTACTAACATAAAAATATATTAAACTAAATTACTGGACTAGCCTAAATTACAAATAAAAATATGTAAAATAAATAAACTTTCTATGAATACTAAAATATAAAGAAATCTTAATATTCATGAATTTCCTCCATTGAATCAGACAACAATAAACCAAACTACTAGTACATAACAACATCTGCCTGAGATGTTGAGCCTATAGTTTACAACTTATCTATCAGCAAGTGTGTCAATACAAAATTATGTCTTTTAATGTGTTAAAAGACATGATACACCATTGGAATTGTATATAAATAGTTTAAACAATGATGAGTCTTGAATTTGACTTCGAATTTAAATGTTTGGAATGCATGTTGCTAGTGGGGCGCCTTAAGCTAATAAAATGTATATCCAATTAGATTACAAATTTGTAGTCAAATCCTATATCGTTTCATCATATGAAAAAAGAAATGAATTTTAGCTAATAAGCATACAATATGCATGACTCGTTAAAATCAATCATAATCACAATTTACATAAAATAAATTAAAACTAAGAAGTATGTAATAATGCTAAACAACCATAGAGAATTAGCATTATCGAATACTAAGGATCATCCAATTGTTGCATCTAACGCACAAATTTTTATGGATTATTATGTTTGAAAATTGAATAAACAACTATAGCTTATTCCGTAGTAGCTTTGTATCTTGAGACTAAGATTTGAGAGGACTCAGAAAAATGATTGCGATGAAACTTGAGATGAGATTTTTCTATGGCATACACTAATTTATACTGAGCATATTTTTAGCTAATGTTAGACAAAAACGTAGGAAATAAATTAGATAGCAGTGACAAAGGACTAAAAGGACGATTGAAGGGTTCGGCTAAATATTTTCAATTAATGGAAGAAAATAAATCAAATAAAAATAAAACATGTACCTCTATAAAATCATCCTACACGGTACCTTCTGCCTCCCACAACTTTGTGATTGAATCCCAAAAAAAGTTGCTTGATTTGAGTCCACATCTAAACAGATCATAACATTGAATAAAATGCCCATTGAGTGTCTTCATTAGATTAATTAAGTGAGATTTCGTGAGATGCGACATGTTAAGTTCTTTAACTAAGAAAGCCACCATGTTTCTATAGACCTATGATGTGAAATTGCTATCATGTCTGTTCCCTTGGGCATGTTCATGGAGCATAGCCTCGATAAGTAATTCATCCATCCTATTTGTCCATTTCATATTTTATTTCTTAGGACCAAGAGTTCCATCTATTTTTTTGCCCATTTTCCCTCTATATATATAATCATCAATACAAAACATGTATAATAAGATCATAAAGTTAAAAAATTCATGATGTATAAATACTAAAAAAATGCTTGTTAAAATTAACTTCTCATCAAGCAGAGTTCTCAAATACATATGAGTTACAAAAAAGTTCTTAGGGAAATTACAATATCAATGGTAGCAAACAAGATTAGAAACTATTCAAATCAACCTCATATCGAGTTGTCAAAATGAAAAAAAAAAAAAAAAAATCAAGTATACAACCAACATCGGTTACATAATCATTCCACATATTTGTTGCAATATAGGTCTTCAAATACTCAGCATACTCTGTATCCCCATGTAGATCCCTTACATTGTAATGTGCTTCAGGTGCTTGTTTTAAGATTTCTCAGTCAACTTCAACAAGAAGGTCCTCATTGGGGTCAACAAACATCAAGTAATTATGCAAAATACAACAAGATAAAATTATCTCTAATTGAGTATCCATGGAGTAATTTGGCTCGGTCGTGCTCCCAACAATAGGAAACCTTTTCTTAAGAACTTCAAATGCACTTTCAATTATATTACATAATGATGTATGACATAAATTAAATAGTTCTTTAGAATTTTCTGATGGTCGAATCAAGAACTCTTTCAAATAATAGCGAACACCTCTATATGGCGTCATTAATCAGTTTGTAAATGAAAAACAAGCATTAACAAGATAATATTTACCTGAAAATCATAGTATTAGTAATATAATAAATTATTCATGTTTTAAATTAAATCTAAACATTTATATAATACTACCGTTTCGAATTTTGAGCTTATTTTCTCTTCTAAGGGCATTCTCGATTATTCTGAAGTTGGATGTAGTTCCTTCCCAATCCGTCAAGACACGTTTAGTGTTGGATAGATTTACCCACCACGAAATCTTAGATCAACAATATGAAGAACTTTTACAGGAATATGAGTTCCGTCAATTGCTCCTACACAATCCTAAAGTACAAATACATACTCTATATAATATTTACAAAACAAATTTCCTTTTTTAAGATAAAAAAAAAACTTAAAATATTTTTATTAATAAGATAAATTCAGTTTACCTTTGAAATATGGAAAATATCTACTATTGCTGAATTTTTCTAAATGTACTTGTGATCCATTTGATTGTTTAAGACACTTTTCTTCAAAGATATTAAGGCCCTTAACACATTGTGAAAATGACGACTTGTCGCTTCTGTATAGCTACGAAAAAAGAATGTAATTGTGCGATTTCTTACATTATGTCCTAGAATGTAAAGAAATTTAACCACTTGCTTTCCTAGTGATACTCGTTGAACAGGTCAAAGACCACCCTCATCATGCAATATCTTACACAAATTGTGAAAGGCTTTCGGTCCCATGCGAATAACATCCCGACTTCTCTCGCTCTACTCTTTTTCTGAAGAGAGTCACTCCCTTACTAGGTTTTTCCCTTTGAGTTTGACCTTTTTGACTTTGTATATGTTGATCTATGAAGGACAAAATCATTGTTATTACCAAATGTTGTTGAACGAGAAAATCTCGAATTCGACTCTCTTTATTATCCATCTAGCACCAACATTAAAATGTTTGTAAGCTTTGTTACCAGAAAGCAAATATCTCAAAGCTGTTAGTTAGCCTATCATTTAGTAGTTACAGTAAATATCTCAGATTCATGCCTTGGCGCCAATGAACCATAATTTACATGATACATGACACAAACCGCCAAAAAAGCAAGATAAGATTTGTAAAAAAATAGACAATGTTTATGAAAATTGAGAGAAACAAAATGGACTAACAAGCCATACAAATTGGGACAAAACCAAACAAGCAACAAAAACGAAGTTACAATGTAAATAAAGTTGATTTTTCTGTTTCGTAGCATTGCCCCATTGTTGTTGCGACCTCAAATGATTGGTCTGTAACTTACATGAGTTGACAGTTTGTATTGCATCATTTATAGTTTATGTAACACATAGGATTCTCTTCTCGCGACTTCTCTCTAAGGTTGGGCAGTATATGTTACAAACAGAACAAATTAATTTTTATGATATTAAGAAATAAATAGTATTTTAGGTATTATAGAAAGTTAATATTGGACCATTTGACTTTCTAGGAAAATTCGGCCAAAAATTTAAAAAAAAAGCCAACAAAATAACCCCCTTTTTTATCTCTTTTCTTTTCTTTTCTTATATACTTGTAAACTCACAAACAATAGACAATGGTAAAAAAATTCTAGTGTTTTATTATTTTCATTTCTTTTCTATTGTATTAAAAACTCGCAAATAAAGTGTAAGAGGACAATTGTTATGTACTAAAAAAAGTAAGAGGACGGTTGTTAAAGGAACCGAGTCAAGCTTGTGGAGCTTAAGCTCAATTCGTTTAGTTAAACGAGTTTTTTTTTTTTTTTGAGTTCGAGTTCAATTTGTTTAACATAAATGAATCTTTTGTCAAATTTTTAATAAGTCGAGCTCAAATTTTTTCATAAATAATCTGAAAAAATTTAATATTATCAAGTTTTTATCAAGTCAAAATTTAAATAAACAGAGCACGAATTCGGGTCGTTAAACTAAACAAGCCCAAACCCAAGTACGAGGTCTAATGACAGCCAAAAAGAGCCCCAACCACCCTGAGTTTCAAAAAAAAAAATCACTATAAGTCCTAGAAAAATAATATATGCCCCCAAGAAATTATGCAAAATTGAAAATAATCTTACAATCTTCAATCTAAATTGTCCAAATTAAGTCTATTTACTCAAAGGCTTCACCAAACAACTCAGTTATCCAATTGTCACAACTTTAAAAGTGAACTCTTAATTGATTTTTTCTCTTAGAATTTAACTGTTTAGTTATTAGTTTATCAAATTTTAGTTTATTTTATTTATTTCTT
>JAUMHB010035420.1:0-20150 GCA_032359685.1 Pittosporum tobira | reverse complement strand
TTAGGGTAATTTTTTTGAATTAATGATATTATTTTCAAAACAAAGGAAATATAAGACTTACATTTAATATTAAGTTATTATCATCACAATTTATATTACCATCCCCCGATATAACTAATTCAATTTTTGGTTAGCTACTTTATTAATTAATTTTATATTTTCCCACATTTCGTTAAGTTTGACCAAGTATTAGGGATAATAAATGTTCTAAAAAAGATACTGGGGATAATAATATAAAAACTATCAATTTATATTGTAGTATTTGTATGGTATATTTAGAAAATTGATAATTTTTTTTTGAAAAGTATTCTCACCGATAAATACAACATATAAAACATAAATGAGAAATATATTATTGTTCAGAAAATAAAGACATTTATGACAATATCAGTTATCAATTTACGTTTACTATGACAAAGTTATTATTTTTAATAAATTGTTATTTTCACATTTTTTTTTGTTATTTCCACACTTATAATTTATATTTTACATAATTTTTTTTAATCATAATTGATAAAAATATAAACAACATGTGTGAAAATAAAGAAAAAAAATTGTGCAAAAATGGTATTCCATCCGTCTTATAAAAAATAACTTGGTTTGAATTTTTTGGTCAAATTAATTATTTTTTAAATCAAAATTATATTAATTATTAAAAATTATATTAAATATAATTATATATTTAATGTTTTTTATTTAAATATATAAAATTAATTATTAATTTAAAATTTAATTACTTTAATTAAAAAATTCAAACAAAATCAAATTTTTATAGGACGGTGGAAGGAGTACTTTTCCATTTATTCTACTCCGTATATCTCTACTCAAAGTCGTGTGGGTGATTGCGATCCAAATAACCCGGCTCAGCGGCGTGGTCGTTTCAACCCGAGCCAGAAGTAGAATCTTTGTCGCAGATGAAAGCACTCCATCCATTTCTCTTTATCTGCCTCTGAACATAAGAACCCAATACCGAATTCGAGTTTCTAATTAATAACACGGAGAAGCAACAAAACATCAAATTGAAGAAGTAAATGGAACGAGGGGGCGAGCAGGAAGATCCAAAGCCTCAACCACGGCCTTCTATCAAATTCCGTATTTCTTTCAATAATTACTCCAAATGGAAGCACAAGGTGTGTGTGTGTGTTGAAATATTAATTGGGTTTCAGTTTCTTCATATTTTAATTACATATCAGTGTGTTTGTATCTTGATATTTGTTGTATACACTGTTTTGTTAATCATTTATCTTCTATGAAATTGGAAAGTTAATGATGATATATCTATGCTGCAAAACTACTGTAGCTAAGAGAAAACTGCTGCAAAAGGGTCCGAAATGATCGGAGCAGGCTGCTCTGGAAGATGAGACTACCTGAAGCTAAGGATAAATCTCTCAATAATGAGGTTATTTGTCTATCTCATAATTGTTTTCTTATTATTATGAAACTTAGTAGTCTCTATAATCGGTTGTTTGGCTAGCCTATGTCTTCTTGACAGAGTTTATTGAGTACCAGCTCGTTAAAATTTATAGTGCTCGTAGGAATTCTATTTTTAGTATGTCATTGTCATGCTTAATACTCGCCTTATAAGTTCAAAAATGTTCTATCATGTCTTTCATCCTCTTATGTTCGTTAATTGCGATTTCTGGTCAAGCAACACTATGCTTGGTTATTTAATACTTGTAGGTCTCTAGGAAGGACCGTCAAATTTTGTTTTCTAGATTATGGAAACTATAGTATGGGTCCTTGAAATAGTGAACACTAGGATTGTTGTTATTTCTTGGATCTTGATGGTATCACTTGTTAATTTAAATCTATAAACTTGTATGTGGGCATTGCTGGATGAGTTAGAACATGTGATGTTTATGTATGCTCAGGAAACCCCCTTAATGTGTCATAGAGCGTCGCTCAAGATACCCATTAGCTAAAGGAGACGATCATGGACAAATAACTCATTTGGTTTGATTACTTTGGAGGACTTGTTTTCTTCCCTTTATGTACACTTTCTTCTTTGTGATTAGACTTATTTTCTTTTTATCGGAATTCTCTGGGTGAGAAAAAGGGCAGGGGACTAACCTTAAGATTGTTGGTTCCAATCCCATACTTGGGACAATACCTAAAAAGAAATCTTCTTTTATAAGGTAAATATGAAATTATTGCTTTGATACTGAAAATGCGATAGTAAAAACAAATAAACATAATATATAGTAATGACATGTTGGGAACTTCGTATCACTTCATAGTCCAAAATTTGCAATGTATCCCAAGTTTTGGAACGGACTAAAATGGAATAAATAACTCTAAAATGGATTAATGATACATGTGTTTTACTCTCTTGATTATTCTAACATTGGGAGGCATGCACTATGCTTTGGATGTAATTTAGCACAGTTTGACCTTATTGTATGCTTTTGCTACTCTCTAGAGGAGTTGGGGTAATCCAGTTACCTTTATTTATTAGTATTTTCTTTTGGCCGCAGCAGTTCATCAAATCAACTTTTCAGGAGATAGTTTCTGATGAACTCAGAAAAATTAAAGGCTCCCCATTCGATAATCACATTGGTCCTCAAATTTCTGCTGCCGAAATTGATGATTCGTTATGGGAATATGAAGGTCTTCATGCAGCTTACCAGGGCGAATGTGAGGAAATATTGTTGGAAATGCAGAGAATTTTTTATGACGATCTTAAGTTGGATCAAACTAGAAGAGGTGATTTATGGTTGTCTTTTATGAAGAGTTCATATAGTATTCTGCATATGTGTATTCTCAATGATTATTTCTAGCCTGGATTCCTAGTGAATGGATGAAAAGAACATTGTTGTTTGAAACAACACATTAGGGACTACTTTTTCTTGGGATGAAAATGTGGATATAGTTGTCATAGTTCTAAATTTCTTCCAGTTTAGTTTTGTTCCTTTAGGCCCTTCCCCTGCATGGTGTGGGCTTTCTAGTTTCTAATGTGTTCTGCCTCAATGTTGCTCTGGTCTGTAGATTGGGAAGCTAATAATTATAATGAATAAATTAATTCCAATGTACCCTCTCTATTTCTCATTCTTTTTTCTTTTCTCCTGAAGGGATATATTGGATGCCCTCATCGTTTTTTTTTTCTTTCTCTTTGCAGAACCAGAAAACTGTATCAAAACTTGGGAAGACGAAGAGGATGAATACCTGGCCCGTGCCGTTTATGAGCATATGCAGCTGAATGATGAGCAGGTATGTTACAGACACATGTATCAGATTTGTTGTATATGAAACGGAATTTAATCTGGCTAACCGTTTCTTTTTCTGTAACCTTGAATGCTGTGGTTACTTGATAGTAGCACTTTTTTCATGGTCAATGATTTGAATCAATTGCGATCCCGTGTCTGATTGAATGTACTCTTTGTATTACAATGATTCACATTGCCTTCCTCCAAAACAACATTCATTAACAGATATATCCAATTAATATTTTCGATATTGCTGCTAGGTGCAAAAGAAGGTTTGGTGTCCGATATGCAAGCAAGGAGAGTTACAAGAGAGCTTCTCTCATATTTATTGCACTCGTTGTGAGCTTAAACTGAACCAAGGGGAAGAGGTCCTTCCTTCTACTGTTTCCTCATTTTTCGAGATTCACTTTTTTCTTTGTTTCAACTTTTCATACAAGTCCAGTTCTTTACTTTTTATTTTTTTCCCTCTGAAGTTGAATGATAAATTTACAGGACTAGATACAAGTGAAAGAACTAGGGCTGGTGATGCTATTTGAAAAATATTAGATTCTGACAAATTTCATGTGTTGAAAAATGATAAATTTAGGTTACTTTGGACTTGATGCGGATTCGGCTGGCCGAAGTTCATGCAGAGCATCTTGATAGGGGATGCAGATTGAGACCAAAGTTCTGCATCGAGTCTAGATTCAACATAACTGCATTGTACATAGAATGTCAGGGTTGCTGTACTTTTGAGGTTGTAATATAACCATATAAGCTACTTTCATACCCAAAAAGAAAAGAAAACAGAAAACAAAACATCGAAGCTTTCAGTTTTTGGTGTATCTGATCTTATGGCGTGGTCTACTCAATCTGCGTATTGTATTTTTTTATTCAAATATTATATCTCCGTCACTCTCATTCTAGTCCAGTCTTAACCTGAAGAGCATATCAAGAAGATCCCATGTCCTTCTCTATGGACCCACCCGTTATCCAATAATGGAATAAGCATGGATGCTTTGTACTCTTATTTGCTAGAATTAAAGCCAAACATTTACTGAAAAGAAAATCCAAACCATTTAATTTAATTTAATTATCCACGACGCTATTTAAAAGAAAATTTCCAAGCAATTGATTAAGCTTAGCATGGTTCATATTCGTTCTCATATAATAGTACTTGAATCAAATTTATTACACATTATTGTATAGACCTAAAAGGTAGCAGCATGACGAATTCTGAAATTAGCTTGTGGAAATCTTAGGAATTAAAATAATATAATTCATATATAAAGTTTCAGAGACAACAATACTTTGTCAAGTTGTAATACTTTTTCATGGTTTATATAATACTCACAACTTTTCTCAAAAATAAAATTTGAAAATTCTCTTTAAGAAAGCTTTTATCTTTAAGACCTAACAACAATGCAGTGCACTTGTTGGCCTCATTAGTGTATCAACAACTAGACAGGAGAATCTATACCGCATTCCCTGGCCGCCACATGTCATTCTCATTTTTTTTTTTTTTATAATTTTACTACATTTGTTTTTATTTTATTTTAAGAAATTTAAGTAAAATTTTTAATAAGTTTTAAAATTTAAATTATAATATAAATTTAACGTAATTATATTTTATACGTAACCTAATTTTTTTTAATTTCAAAAAACTTAATTAAAATTTTAAAATTTAAATTATAATATAAGTTTTAAAAATTTTTAAAATTTTCAAGTAATAACATTTTATATATAATTTACAACATTAAATTTAACATAAACTAAAATAAAATAAATTTATTATAAAAAAAATAAAAAACCAATTGTCAAATCATAAGATTTTTTTTTTTTTTTATACATTATATAACCAACCCTAATAGTTGGTCGTCCAAAGACTTATAAAAAACGATATAATCATGAAAAGGCAGCTGTGAAATCATAAGCTTGTATTAGCGAGATCCATCCGAATAATTCTCAGCTCAAAAACAATATTGACCATAAATACATCGGACAGATGAAACAATCTCACAAACAAAAAGAAAATTGTAAAAAATAGGAAAAAAGAATTAAGGCAAGACAGATCCATCTGACACACGATATGGCCCATTACGTCCGACACTCAAAGCATGAACACATGATCGCAATAACGCAACTTTACAGCTGCCAGAGATGACGGCTTCCAAATCAATAGACAGCAACACCTCGGACTTTCTTGCACTTCATCATCATTCACTCATTTCAGCAACTTCTCCTTTCAAAAGATCAAATAAAGCAGTATTGACAAAAGGCAACACCAATGGCATACAAAACTTAAACATGATGAAAGGTATGCTTCTCTTCTCGCAAAAATGGTGGATTCTAAACGATATTGTAGCTTCAAGTGAAGAATGAATGATCACAGCATTTAAAAGAGCTCCTCTGAATTGAACTTGTTCCATGCCTCCTAGTTAACATTAGAAATAAAATAAAAATATAACAAAATGAGTACAAATGCAATAGAATCAAAAAAAATAATAAGATATTTAAAAATGCTAACGAAATCTTCATATCCAACTCAGCAAAAAAAATAATTGACTGTAAAGGTATAAACACATTTTGGGGGTAAATAATAAATATTCAGTACATATGCACACAACACAATAAATCAGGGATGCTGTGTGAATGGCTCTATTTTCCAGGACAGGTATACTACTCCAATTAATGAAACTATCAAAGCACATTCATATTTAAATGAGTAATGCCATATGATGCCACAAATTTATTGCTAATTATTATTTGCCACTTGCATGGAAATACAAGGTTGGGTAGAGGTTAATATGGGGCCCAACAATTAATAAGGAATCATATATTCTCCAATTGCAATTTGACATGTCACCAGCAAATAAGAGTGGCAACAATTTTGTGGCAATATATACTTCCCCCGTTTCAAAACTAGAGATACCTTAAAATAACGACGGTTTTTAAAAATATATGTTAGCTTACAATTTTTACATAAAAGGATAAGTGCTTTCAAAAATATTCTTCTTTAAGAGATGGTATTAAATTTCATCTAACTTTATAATGAAATGATAAATTAGGAATATCATAGAGTTTTTATGGTACTAAAATAGAAACCTTTCTAATTTTGTAACTTACTGAAAAAGGAATAACCATCATCTCCAATTTTCGCACGGAGGTTGTATCATTTTCCTATTTTGATCCAAAAGCCCGAAAATGTAGATTAAAAAAAATACCTTAAGCAGGTCGAACACCTTCTCAGCAATATACTTCTGTTGAAGGTTAGCACCTTTTTGCTGCACCTTATCAGGATGGATGCATAAAGTTGCCTTTCTATAGACTTTTTTAACCGAAGCACCCGTAATCAAATCAGTTAATGAAACAGGCTGCCAGCCGCATTCAGGCCAAAGCACCTGATTATCATAATTCAAAAGGAAACCAGTTGGTATCTCTTTAACAAACAAAGTTTATAGGCCAAAAAGATCATTTGCAAAAGATGGGGATAAAAAGACGCACATATTGCATCGTTGACAACAGTGCACGCAAGTTTCCTTCTTTCCCAGCAGCCCAGCGCTTGATCTCGATATCTAATGTCTCAGCAATTCTCTGAAATAAATGCAGATATTTATCAGACCCATTTACAATTTATAATTACAAACCAAGGCTTGACCAATAAAGCAGTTAATAGATACGAAGAGTTTATTCTTTCTATCTTTCTTTGTTTTGGAGGCAATAAAGTATCCAAAAAAACTGGTAATCAAGTAGGAGACCACTAGCTAGCAGAAGAGAAGCTTCCTCTCCATCCCCGGAAGTAAGTGTAAGTAAGCACAGCATGGTTTCCAAAGCTTGAAGCAGGACATTAATTTCAACTAATAATATTGTTATTTACTAATTACTATATATGGGCATTTGTTGTTACCATATTCATAATTATAAACACACCTACTTATTAGATCACACGTACCTAGATAACCCATAAATTCTTGTGTATAAAATAAATAAATCTCAACCAGACAATAAAAATAAGGAGAATATATATTAATGATATACCATCTTTTTCTCGATAATAAATGTAACTTCATTAGAAGAAACAAAAAATACATACCAAATAATATATATTTTTTAATTACATATATGGAATTGGTCTCACATAGATCTGGAACTCATCTACTGTTCATGTATTCTACCCAATATATGTTGGAAAATTGCAAGATCAGTGATTCAGCAAAAATTAGTTAACCAAATTAGAATAATGAACTTTGAAGTACTTGTGCATATGCGTGTTTTTTCAAGTGCATGTGTCTTTGTGCATGTGCTCACACAGAGAAATTGGACACGAGATAAATAATATATGATGCTATGATGAATACAATTCAAAATTGTTATTGGTAAAAAAAATTATATTTGTGATGTACACATTTATCCAGAGATGCTTTAATTGCTTACATGTCTTTCTTCCTGATCCCTCAGAGTTTGAAGGTCACGCTGATTCTTTTCAGCCAGTGCTTTAGCCTGAGAATTCACTCTTAACAATTAGAAAAAAGTAGAAAGCCAGAATGGATGTAGAGTGAGAAACCTTCAAACTCATTTTTAGTCCCAAAAAACATACCGCACGCTCTTGAGTTCGTTGATGGCGTTCCAGTCTAGCTCTTCTTCTTTCTTCAGTTTCCCCTTCAACATCCTGGAAATCTCCAGCAGACGAAGCCGAAGCAACTTTTGCAAGCGAAGTTTACAGCAAGTAGCAAATGAGAAAGGAATCAATAGAACAACAAAAATGTATAAAAGTTAAAATTGGGGCTGATGATATACCCCCAAAAATTGAGCTAAGATCATCCACAATATTAGTGGTAGAAGATGCTTTTTTCATGTTGGATGGTACTCCGCTCTGGGATGCCCTCCTTGCCCCATCAGGCCCACCCCTGCTCGGAAATTGTACATCCACTGTAGGGTCCTGAAATGAGGATTAACATGGAGATAATCACAAAAAATCTACAATAGTACCTTCTAGAATGAGACAGAAGTTAGAATATGTAATGCATATACAGCCTATGTTACTTACAGAAGTGCTTGCCCTTGGCCTTGGTGCACTGCTCGGTCGAGAACCCATGTTGAAAAAGGATTCAAGGTCATCATCATTCTTTTGTTGGTTCGCCCTTGCTGCAGCAGTAGCAGCAGCCCTTTCTCGTGCTTCTGCTGCCGCCCTCTCTCTAGCTGCAGCAGCAACCCTATCTACGGCAGCTCGTTCGGCTCTACGCCTTGCATCTGCTTCAGCCCTTGCCACAGCAGCTTTTTCCCGTGCTTCTTTTTCTCTCGCTTCCGCATTTGCCCTTTCCCTAGCTTCTGCGGCAGCCCTTTCTGCTCTTTCTCGTGCCTCAGCAGCTGCCCTCTCACGGGCTTCAGCTTGTGCTCTCTGAACTGCAGCTCTCTCATTTTTAAGACGAGCATCAGCAGCTGCTTTTTCACGGGCCTCCGCCGCAGCTCTTTCACGGGCTTCCCTCGTAGCCCTTTCCACAGCTTGTCTAGCCCTTTCCCTTTCAATTCTCCTCTGTTCTCTCTCTTCCTCCTCCCTTTCCCTCTGTTGCCGCTCACGATTCATTCTCTCCTGGTTTTCCCTTAATTCCTCCTCCCATGTTTCTTGCTCATCTCTTTCCAGCTGCATGGACTCTTTATTTCTAGCAGCCTTTGCATGTTCTCTTTCTCTTACTTCCTTAGCATGCCTAAATTTTGCCTCAGCGCGATCCATAGCCTCTTTCATAGCAGCAGCAGATGCAGCAGCAGTGGAGTTTGTGTCAATGTTTTCACTGGGAGACTGAACATCAGTATTTTCATTTACATTATTGCGGTTCCTAGCCATGGCAAAATTTTCAAGGTCATCTATTGAAGAAATCTCGGGGTCCTTGGCAGCAGGATGGAAAGGTTTAGGACTTTGAGAATATTTAGCTGAATTTGGGGAAGACGAAAATTCATTATTATTCTTGTTTCTTGCATTTGAAGCCGAGAAAGCTCTTTCAGATTTGAAAGTATGTCTAGGTATTGGAGGAGGGGGTCTTGAAGGCGGTGGAGCTTTCGTGGGTTGTGTAAAAAGAGGAATCTCTGATACAGTGAGCCACACGTCATCAGATGTATGCAAATGTTCTTCTGATCTGGGAGACATATCTCCCTGAGAATTTGTCTCATTAAAATTAGCATTTACATAAGAAGGGGAAGACGCACGTTGACCAAATAATTTCTGAGAATCTTTTGAGACAGTAGGCATGTCAAATATAGTTTGGTGAGACTCCTGATAATCATCAACAGGCACCTTCTTTTGTGAGTGACTCTCTGAATAGTAATTGAAAGAAGATCTCCCTAAAGCTTCATTACCAGCAGAATCTTGTGTCTTCCTCGTGCTTGATCCTGTGCTAGAAGGGCTCCCATCCTTTCTCCTGTTATTCATCCCAGATGAATATGCAGGCACAGATTTACCAAAATCACTAAGCGGATCAATATCATCAAATACCCCCCCACTTACAGATGATCCATCTGGCTTTGTATTTCCAGATTTACTAAGTTTACTTATCTCTTCCAGCGGATCATTGTAAAACCCTGGGGATGAAACCCCAGGGGTGGAAGATGATTCTAGTACCACAAAAGGGTCATCCATCATCACCTTAGATGTTTGATTTGAATTACCAGTTGGTTTTGGGGTTTGACTTGGTTCTGAACTTGGCCTGTGCACACGGAAATATGAAAGTAAGGTTAATGAACTGGTATCCATTGTTTGCAAAGCCTATTAAACAGATACGGTGTAGAGCATACAGGCATGACAAATTGAAAAATGGCAAGCCAGCTACAATCACAGATACTGAACCACATATGCTAAAATGTATTCTAGTAAAGGTTCTCATTTGATCTTTCTGGAATTTAGTTTCTACCATCTCTTTTTATTTTATCCAATTTTGAGGAATACCATTGATGTTATTGCACACAGAGCAAAAAGCAGAAATCTGTTTGAAAACAGTTCACATTTTTTATTTTGTAAACAGCCAAACATCCTCCATGAAACAAGTGAAGCTTTTCTAAAACATTGCTATCTCAAAGCCAGCAGAAAAAGTTCCCTTAAACAAAACCTTAATATTGGCTGCCAAAGCATTCAAAAATCCCATAAGTCGATAATATTCAACAAAATTCCAGTTTGATAGTTTGATATAACCATTTGCTGAATTGAAGAACAGAGCTCCTTGTAGAAGAAGGTATTATAACAATTTAAATATCTGGAAGTGTTTTATTTAGTACCGCACAGAAACAGCAGAGGAAAAAAAAATTGCATAGATGAGTGGATGAGAAATCACTTCTCCAACTCAAAATGCCAAAACTATGTCATTTTCTATAGTCATCTTTCCAAAGTGAATAAAAAGGTAGATGATTTAATATCACTCATAGTTGTGATTTGAGATTTTCTTGAGATATCAAACAATGAGAAACTTGACAGACAGAAGTTATCAAACACAAAAACTGAAGATATATTCCAAGAATGCCTTTTCTTTACTTGTTAGTTATAATAAAAGAACGAGTAGAGGTGTTATCATTTACCATTTATTTACTTTAAATTCCTTTCCCACTGGTCACTGCATTGTCCTCTCCAGGAAAGATGGAGAATAAGAAAAAACTGGAAGTCTGGAACCACAAGTCAACAGTTATCTTTAACCCACACCATTTTGTACTCCTATGGAGACCTTTTATATATTATCTTTTAAGTAGCAGAAATGGCGTTCGTGGGAAATGCAGATCAAGTGCATTTGCATTAGTTAGTACAGTATACGGTTTTCAATATTATGGGACATGAGTTGACTAAAAATAAGTAAAAAGAGTATTAACTTGACTCAAAAATCTTCTTTCAATTATAATAAATCTTCTTAATTGATTTAAGAACACATCAAACTGATCACTGAGCTTTGAGATTCCATGGCCTACGGTTATAGGTGATAGAGACTTTCATACTTCCTTTCTTATGATGATTCTTAAATCCTCAGTACCTATGAGGATGAGACCATAATCAGAGGTCCAGAACCACAATTAGGAGTACGGACATTAAATCTCTTTGCAATTTCCCAACAATTCGATGATCGTGAATATTTATATGCTATCCAATCAACTTACACTTGTCAATGGTCATATACTCATATTACATATCCTCTTAATATGATCCTAATATATTGATTTGTTACATTGGTAATAGTACTTTTATTTTACATGGTGCACCTTTCAGTAACTTGGGGTCATCTTCTATTTTCCTTTATAAGTAAATAAAACTTATAGCTGGGGTCATCTCTATTAGTATTTATTTAAGAAGCAATGCTAATTTTATCACTTTTAACATCAAGCTACTGTATATATTATACCATCTGAAATTCAAAGATTTAATCATTTCAAAATTGCTTTGTATTCGATGTGTTTTATGCTACTTCCTATTTACTTACCGGGAAAAAAGGTTATACGGTAGCTACAACATGATTTACAGTTAACCATGGACAACACCCTAAAATCGCATCCTTTCTATCTATGTGAAGTCAATTCACAACCAATTCTTAAATCATAGACTTGCATTAGGTACTAATACATCAACTTTAAGTTCGTCCAACATAAATGATATATTATTTAAAACAAGTGAAGCAGCAATAACATTATAAATTCACTCCCGCTAAATTATAACTCTTATCTATAAATACAAAGGCAATGTAAGAATAATTATACCTGTTTATAGGACTGCTACTACTAAAACCAGGTAACAAATCGTCAAAATCTCGTGCACTCTTATCCTCCTTCTTCTTTGGTTCTACTTTCTCTCTCCTGCCTAAATTGCCAAGCAGATCATCAAACTGATTACCACCGCTTGGTTTCCGCGGCGGTGAACTCGAACTCATCGAGGCAAACACATTCTCCTCGTGCTTCGCAGAGGCTGACACCGATTTGCTCTTTAATCCAGGCAATCCATCAAATATGTCCTCGTCATAAATCGGCTTATCGTAAACCGGTACCGCTGAAGCCGAATTTGATTTGTTCTTCGGCTCATTCGTAGCCGAGCTCTTGAAAATAGAATCGTAATCGAAATCGGACATAGGTGATGCCGTGTTATTGTTGCTGGAGCTTGAGTATTTAGGAGGTCCGCCGAAAACATCGCTGAATTGATCGTCAGAGAACAGCGACGCTGAGGTGGTTGTGAATCGGTCGGATCCGGAGGATGATTTCATCGGAGCCGATTTGCCTTGAGGTTTATACCCCAAGTCCCTGGCAAATACACCTAAGTCATCCATTGATGGATCAATTGACCAGATCTCGACGGAATTGACCCTGGCAGTGAAAGTGTGGATCCGGAGATCGCAGGGGTAGACGCGTTCGACCAAAATTACGGAAGTGATGCTATATGCGTATAATTGTGTGTGCATATATATGTATATATATATATATATATACAAAAATTACAGAGAAATGAGAGAGAAGGACGAATCTGCTGAGAAATTTCAAATTTCTTCTCTCTCCTTGTTTTTCGGCTTTGATCTGTGTCTTTCTTTCTTCTCCATTGTTTTTCTTTGTATTATTTGAGTTGAATTTTGGTTTCGCGATATTTACACTTTGACCTTTGTAATTTTAGGTAATGTTGTTTCTGCCCACACTTTTTAACAGATTTATGTAGTTTGAAGTACATTTGTTAGTGCATTTTTTCATTCAAAAGCCAAAATTACTCTCTTTTGTGGTTTCATCCAAAGGTAAAATATTCTTTCGGAGCTTAATGACAATTGGTTCTAACATCCATGTATAGTGTTTAAAAGTAGTGCAGTTTACATTTAATTTTTTGTGTTGGAAAAAGGAAAATAATATTCACACTTATTTATTTTTGTTATTTTTCACAAATTTATTTTTTAATTGAGGGTGGGAATTGATAAGTGCGAACCACTTACTTTCAGGTAAGACAAGACTTTGTGAAAGTATCAAAAATATTTTTTTTAGCAAAACCTTAATTATTAATAAGGGCTTATGTAAAATATGTTTATTTGAAAAATTAGCAAAAAAAAAAAAAAAACTTCATTAGTCCGAGTCAACAACTTACTAGATTTGATTTTATGTAATAAACGAAAAAATGAAAAAAGCCATGAAAATTACTTGAAGCCAGGTCAGATGACTTGTAAGTCATTGTAAGTTTGCAGCTCTGCAGGAATCCAACCATATTGATCCATGACCAAAAATAAAAATCAAAATATTGCTCTGAAAAATATATCAACATAAATAAAATGTAATATAAATATATAATGAAAAACTCATGAACATAGTAATTGATTACATATACAACTACAAAAACACATACAGATTAATCTACTTTGTCATCCATAATCTCAACTCTAAAATGCTAGCAACAATAAACAAGACAGCAAGAACAATTCCATAACCAATGTTCCATCCGCTTCCTGCACCGCCTAAATGGATGCCGTAAAAAATATTTGCTACTGCCAAAATTACCAGAATCCTTCCAACTGTATAATGGTACCAGTTCCAGTATTCCCTCACTTTTGACCCTTTCTCTGGTCGCGCCAAAAATGCAATAACCTAGCAAAAATAATCAAATTATAGTTAATCAAGGGCATTGTGGTCAAAAAATATAAAAAATGGAAGCAAAAATGAGAAGTAATTATTAGAAAAATGATTAACCTGGAGGCAACCAAGACTAAGAATGAAGATGCCAAGGCCCTTGTGTGTATCTACATTGGCACTAAGACGATCTTCCAACACAAATCCACATATTATTCCTGCAACTCCAAAGATAAACCCTAACGATTGAACGATTATATGCGAATAAAACCAGATGGGATCCCATGGCTTCAAATAACGAGCAACCATCACGCCCATTGGCATTATAATCCCCCATCCTAACATGTTCAAGATCCCATGGCTCTTCTTCAAATTTGACGATGGACTGCTTTTTGTTATAGTTTCACCTGTAAATAAAATTTAATTAATTAGTCTATCCAGATATTATGCTAGCTGTAGACATAATTAGCAACTTGATCAATGTTTTAATGGAATATTTGGCATATTTACTTAGTGAATGAATCTGAATCACATCCCTATATATATACAAAAAAAAATCTATTTCTTTTATTTTTAAGTTTCAGAGCAGAACTGTATTAATTAAATTTCAACAAGAAATATTGTTTGCAAAGTCTAACATGTGCAAAGCAGTTACCAACTGTTATTAAAAGCCACTTAAATTATTTATGCACTACTTGTCATGCATGATCCCCGGCCTGTCATGGGTAGTCAACTTCAATTTTTTTAAGGTACCAAAGAGCAATGTAAATTATTTTATAAAAATCTAAAAAATTCAATAATTACTGGTGTAAATAATTGATTAATCAGGTCTTACCTGAGGCATAATTCATAGTAGTAGACACCTTCTCACTGTGCTCGGACAGAGCATATCCCGGTGCCACCGGCAACCTTCCGGCAGGTCCGACGGCATATAAAATCTGATTCTCCGGCTGGCTGGTGTTCAACTGGAAGGCCATATATATACGCGATGAAATCGATATAATTGTAGATGAATTTCCAAGAACTTGCAAGTCTCCTTGATCAGGAAACACTTGACTTGGTATTTGACCCCCCAAATAAAACCTCTTGATGGTACCCGCACCGTTAGCCCCTATCCACCCGACGATCGCGCTCGATCCGACCATCTTACCGTTCGATGAGAACCCTATTCCTATGTAGGAATTTGTATTGGGTGCTGACAGAACAAAGCTCCACAAAGTCTGTGTTGTTTGTTCATACTGCCTCGTTTTATGACCAAATATTAGGGGTGCGATTAGTAAACAAATGGGCAAAATATATATCAGTCCTTCAATGTGATATACGGTTTTTATCAATACTCTAAACAAAATAATCGTCGCACGAAAATGTTACTCAACGCAGAACCTTTGTGCAAGTGTGGGACCGATAAATTTTTAAAAATAAATTAAATTAAAAGTAACACAACCGTTGTGTGACGAATGAATAAAAAAAAATTTAAAAATTTATTCATTACACAAAAATTATGTGTTTGGTCATATTCTTTTATTCAATTATTTATTTAAGAGTATTTACAACAACTCGATTTAAGATTTCACCTTGGATTGCTTAAATCGAATGGAAGATTTTGACTACGTAGCTAGAAAAGGGGAAAAAAAAAAAAAAAAAACTTCTTCAGTATATCAAAACATGTATGTGCGCTACATATATACATATAGACGTGTGTGTGTGTGTGTGTGTGTGTGTGTGATGAAGGAGAGACTTACTCTGAGGATGAAGCTTTGAGAATCACAGACAGGGTGGCAACTGAAATTTGCAGTATCAAAGAGAATTTGACTATTGAGATCAAGATTAGAGCTGCATGAATCTGTGCCTCCTGCAGCTTGTGAACTGACTAATTTTAGCAATGAAGATTGAGCAAAGATGATCAAAAATAAGGAAATGGCTATGGAGGATGTTTTCATTTCTATCTCCTATTCCAGCTCTGTGAGAATTTCTTTGTTTTTTGGTGGAGTATGAATATGGGGGTGGAGTATGAATATGGCAAAGTGGTTGGTGCCCATGTCTAATGTAATTCAACCACAAGCAGTTGACTAAGTTACTAGTTCAATTTTATGGAGTAAGATATTCTCAACTAACATTTATACTTATAATAACTTTCTTTGTAATAAAAAATTTGTAACCTTGAACAAGAAAAAGTATAAGCACAGTATTACCATTATTCATTCACAAGATATTAAAATAATATAACCACACACTATAGTACATGTCTATTTTTTCACGCTGCTTCACTTGTGCAAAAAGGGATGGCACAGCTATACATATATACACAGCCCTGTTTATCTTTTTTCTTCTTCCCAAAATGGTGGCCAAAGGGCCTAAATATTGTTAATAAGAAGAGAGAATATATATATATCATTTTTCAAGGATACACGAGATACATCAGGAGGATAATTACAAATATAGTCCTGTTCGTCCAAGTTTTGTTTAATTGGCTTATACATTTAAAAAATAAAAAAATAAACTATAAATTAATCACAACACATCCGATGCATAAATGAAAAAAAATAAAAAATAGTCAATAAATAATTTTTTCTAATGTATAACTTATTTGAATTAGAAAATAAACTATCTTAAAAAATAAGGTGCGACAATCAGAATTTTGCCTATACAAGGCAAATACAACAAATATGGAACTGCTGGTAATTCTTCCGTCACTTACATTAGCACAGGGTCAAGAATCCTACACAACCATAGGTAAAAAAAAAACATAGTGCACTGCTAGACATGCCGGCCAAATATGTTATTTGTGCAGATACAATGGCACACATGTAAATTATAATATGAAAATTTAAGTCATTTACTTCATGTATCTGTCGCTACAGAGTCGGTATGTTTTGTTTTTACACACAGAGTATGCTATAAACAACCCTAAAAAATTGTCATCCGTATAAGCAACAGTAAAATACTGATACATACAAATATACGATATGCTGTAAGCAACTCTAAATTGTACATAGAGAGAGATAGGTAGCGCATAAGTTTTTGACCCAGAACCACAATTCAAAAATACAAGCAGCAATAAACAAGACAGTAAGAACGACTCCATAACCAACTTTCCATCTGGTTCCTGCATCACCTAAATGGATGCCGTAGAAAATATTTACCACTGCCAAAATTACCAAAACCCTTCCAATGGTGAAATGGTACCAATTCCAATATTTCCTCACTTTTGATCCCTTTTCCGGTCGCACCAAAAATGCAATAACCTACCAAAAAATTAAAGTAATTAGTTAAGAACATTACAGTAAATCAATTCCCAAGTATTTCTTTCTGGTTCTTTGATACTTTAATATGTGCATATATCTTTTACTATTAAGTAAAAACTGAAGCTGGAATAAGAAGTAATTAGTGTGTAAATTATTACAGTATTAACCTGGATGCAGGCAAGACTAACAATAAAGATGCCAATGCCCTTGTGCCTATCTACGTTGGAACTAAGACTATCTTCTAATACAAATCCACATATCACTCCTGAAAAGCCAAACGTAATCCCTAACAGTTGAACAATTGTGTGCGAATAAAACCAGATTGGATCCCATGGCTTTAAGTAGCGAGCAACCATGGCTCCTATTGGCATTATAATTCCCCAGCCTATCATGTTTAAGATTCCATGAATCTTCTTTAAATTTGAGAATGTATTGCCTTGTGTTTTGCTTTCACCTGTAAAGAAAATTTAATTTAGTCATCAATAAATCTATCAAAATACTCTTATTTAATGAGTAACTTGATCAATGTTCTAAGGGAAAATATAAATGCAAGAGCCATAAATAATTATCACGGCAGTTTTTCTATAAAAAAATAATAATCAAAGATTATCACTGTGGATGACACTAAAAAAAAATCAGCAGCAGGGAATTTTTCTCCAAAAAACCTCATCCATAACTGACTCTTAACTTTTACTATTTTATATATATATTAACATATACTATATGTTGAATTTATTCGGAGAATATTTAACATTTTTGTCTCGGAAAAGCACTTCTTTGAACCTCAATATGTATTGAAAGTTTAAAATATTTATCCACTTGTTCGGTTGTTGTCTTGGTCCCCGGCCTGTATCGTGATTAGTGAAAATCCAATTTTTATAGGCAGCAAACAGCTATGCAATATAATAATTAATCATTAAATTATATAAGACACTTTTGCATAATGGTTTACCGGTACTTAATTAGTAGTACTTACCTGAGGCATAATTCAAAGTAGTAGACAACTTCTCGACGTGCTCGGACAGAGAATATGCCGGCGCCACCGGCAACCCTCCGGCCGGTCCCACTGCATATAAAATCCGATTCTCCAGCCTGTTGGTGTGCAACTGGAAGGCCATATATATACGCGATGAAATCGATATAATTGTAGATGAATTTCCTAATACTTGTAAGGTCCCTTGATCAGGCACCACTTGACTTGGTGTTTGACCCCCCAAATGATAACTCTTGATGGTACCCGCACCATTAGCCGATATCCACCCGACGACCGCGCCCGACCCGATCATCTTACCGTCCGATGAGAACCCCATTCCTATGTAGGAATTTGTGTGGGGTGCTGACAACACAAAACTCAACAAACTTGGTGTAGTTTGTTCGTACTGATTAAGTTAAAATAGAAACTTTTTTCAATATACTATGGGAAAAAACATGATTGTCGTAACTAGTGAAATGATAAAATTATCATATATATATATATATATATGAAAGACTTAAAAAGACTTACTCTTATATATATATATATTATATATACATATGAAAGACTTAAAAGACTTACTCTGAGGATGAAACTTTGAGACTCCCAAACAGGGTGGCAATTGAGATTTGAAGTAGTATTAAAGAGGAGTTGACCTTTAAGGTCAAAATTAGAGCTGCATGAATCTGCGGCAGCTTGCGAACTCACGTTTAGGAGTATTGAAGATAGACAGGAGATGATTAGGAAGAAGGAAATCCCGGTGGAAGATGCTTTCATTTCTTTCTGCGTGTAAAACTGTAAATGGCGAAGTGGGTGTTGCCCATGTCCGATGTAACTCGATAGTCAACACAAATAATAGTTGAGCCAGCTACTAATTCAATTTTGTTGACTTTGATATCGTCAGCTAACGTGGCAGTACAAAGTTACAAACTCTTTGCAATCCTTTAAAAATGACATGGACAGTAAAATACTCAATTTTTACATAGATTTGGTGACTTTATAATTTGTGTAACCACTAATATCATGAATTAAATTCTTTTATATAATTGTTTTTAGTGTGTGTGTGTGTGTGTGTGTGTGTGTGTGTGTGTGTATTAAAAAATGTGGAAATTTGGTGAATGAAAAAAAGTAAAAGTAGTATACGCATATGACAAAAAAAAAAAAAAGAGAAAAGAACAACTAAAACTTTGCTATAAAATATAGAAAATCCAAAGCATTCACCATTGATATAAATTTGGAAAATCCAATATAGTAGTTACTCAATAAGTAGGTAAATCTGCTATCAGACCATGACTTGAAAGAGATACCAGCTAGAGACAAGAATTAATCTGCATTTTTAGGTGATTACAGAGGAAGGATGGAGCGAGCAAGCTCTTCATTAAGCTTCACAAATAGAGGTGGCATGTTCTTGTGCTGCTTCGCTTCATATCTGGAACTTCATTCAAACTGCAAAAATAAAAATATTATACTACTTTGGTTTAAAGAAAATAGTCGTATTTGTAAAATTTTTACAAACTTTTAAAAATTTTTATTTATTTTTTTTTTTTTTTGCGTGTTTATTTCTAAAATAACAAGTGCTTAAAACATACTCTTTCAATATCGAGAGAATGTTACAAGAGACCAATGTTATCATTGATCTGCTAAGAAATGAAAAAGAGATGAAAGTTAAAATAAATGTTTTATATATATATATAATTCATAATATAAATGTTAACACTATCCCACTTCCTAGGATGAGTCTGATGCTCCAAAGAGATTTTTAAGTGAATACACAATACGATTTTATGATAATCCATCCTCTGCATTATGATGTTTATTTTTCCGAAATTTTGTTAAGATAATTACAAAATAACACTCATTCCATTATTTTATTTTATTTTTTATGTCCGGAAGGTCAAAAGGATGCAGATTTCAGATAATACTACTTATCGTCTTAATTAGTTAGACGCCTAAATACTATTACTCTCCTCCTAGGCCGGATTAATCCCATTTGGACTCTCTAATATAGTTGCATTTGGACTTTCGAAGATCATACCGTTTTGTCTTTTCTTGCAATATTATGTGACTCCCTTTGTTTCTTTTACCATTCACCGGTGAATAAATTAAATAAAATTTTGCTCTTATGAGTCATTAATCCAACCGCATATAAATTAACAGACAAATGAAATTGCGTTGCAATTTCGGAGATCATAAAATACC
>JAUMHB010035409.1:0-20151 GCA_032359685.1 Pittosporum tobira | reverse complement strand
TTTTATTTTATCCCAGCATATTATACTGTTAAAAATGAATAAATTTCGTAACATTTTGAAAATATTGGGTTCTTACAATATGTATACACAAAAATAAAACTACAAGTGATTTGTTATAAGTTTCCTAACTCATTTAATACTCGAGCTCAGTTAGGTTAAAGCTCGACTTGAACTCGTTCTAAAAGTTTGTTTGGTTTCATGAGTTGAATTTGAACTCAGCTTGTATAAAATTTGGTTTGATAAAAACTCGATAACATTAAATATTTTCAATTTTTTCATAAAAATCTCAACTTTGACTATTTAAAAATTTAATAAAAACTCGTTTAAATTTAACGAACTAAACCCAAACATAAAAAAAAATGCATTTAACTAAACCAACTGAACTATTGCTCAATAAGCTCGACATAGTTTGTTTAATAGCCATGTTCCTAAACCCGAGAAAAAGAAGGTCAAATAAAATTTGGTTTAAGAATATGTGATAATTTATATTTTCTCAAATACAACCAACACGATTCGGGTAGGGCCTATAGAGTTAAATAAAAGGAGCACCCGCTGCGTTACTGTAAAGTGTAAACCCCCTTCAAATCAAAACCCTTTTCTTGCGTTCGTCGTCTCTCACACACTGCGAGTTGCCAAGTAGGTGTAGAAAGCTCCCTTCTCTCTATGTATTTCTATCACATGGGTACATTCATAATTTTGATATTATGTTTGTTTCATATGTTTTCACCTGTACTCTTTTTTCCCCATAGAAAACTACCCTAATTTGAATTTTGAGCTCAAATTGATTATTTAGAATTTGAGTTAGTAATAGATTTTAATTTTATAAAATGGTTATTAAAGCTGAAAAGTAGTCTTTCTGGAACATGGTTTTGACACCAGAAATACTGATAGGGTATATTTGAAAAGCTTGCAGAACACCTGTTTGATGAAATGCCTATGAGGCCCCAATGTTGTTGCAAATTTTATTTCTCTGATATCATCTGTATACTGTTATTGTGGACGACCCTTTATGCAATATAAATCTTTGGTGGTAATGATTTCTTTCATTATGAAGAATGACCTGAAGTGTGGGTTTTTTTTTTTGGGTTGTGGAAACTGGGGAGGAATATGTCCAATTTGAATGTAGTTTAGGAAATCTAATGCCCCCTCCGTCATAATTTTTATGTCACCAAAATAATTTTGATTATACCGCTCCCATAACTACAAATTGGAAAAAAATAAAATGGTGGGATCTGCTAATATTATCTCCAGGTTTTGCAAAAATAGCAATCACTCCGGGGCATGCAATTAAGAAAAGATACACACTAATATTGGGACGGGACAAAGGGTGTTAGACCTACCTTCCTTTTTACTTTATTTTCTTACGTATTCTGTCTGATGATTGTCTATTGCGAATACATATAATGCTAATTCAAGTGTAAAGAACTGTGACTATCATCAACCTATCTGTGACTATCATCAACCTATTTGTTTGTATTCTACTTCTTTTTTTTTTAACCACTCCTTGTTAGTTCCAAAGTTAGTTCCAAACAATCCAGAAAAGTGCCTCTTTTTGACCATACTAGTTTTCTTTGGTAAGACTAGGGTCACTGGCATTTTACTGCACTTTATTTAGTTTTTGGGAAAGTTTGGGTTGGGGACTCACTAGGTAGGTGCGGTTAGCCGGTTATTGGGTGGGTTTTATTCATTATACATGGGGCTGGGTATTTCCTTTACCGGTGCATGTTGAAATTCTAGTGTGCACCTGCTTTTTATTTACTCTGCATGTTTGAGATGCCGTCCCTTTTGGTGTCATCATAAATAATTAGCTGCCAATCTCAGTATAAAAATAAAATTATTCCTGAATATTCTAAAGCATTTAGCGATCTGCAGAAAATATTATGGAGCAAAGACTGGCTAATACGTGGCGGATGACATTGAATGAAAATAAATTCATAGAGACTTCTTTGCTTTCTGACCTAAGAGTTGATGGTCGACGTCCTTTTGACTATAGACGACTAACCATCAAGTTTGGTAGGTAAGAAGATTTTGGCCTCACTTTAGTCTTTTATGTCTAGAATAATATCAAGTAGTTAAATGTCAATGCATTCTCCGATTGTTGTCCAATTAAATAAACCTCCCAAGCTTTCCTGACTGCATTTTGTATTCAATTGCTAACCTTAAGAGTTTGTGGGTGATCGGATATTTTGTTGTCATTGCTTATATACCTTTTTGTCTTTCATTTATCTAAACTTAAGCAGAAAGGATATATTGTTAAATAGATAATAAAATTTTGGTGAATTTTAGAGAAGATGGATCATCAGAGGTGCAACTTGGCCAGACACACGTAATGGGTTTTGTCACCTCTCAACTAGTTCAACCCTATCGAGACAGGCCAAATGAAGGGACACTTGCAATCTTTACCGAGTTCTCGCCAATGGCTGATCCTTCATTTGAGACAGGTCGCCCCGGAGAATCTGCTGTAGAGTTGGGCCGCATAATAGACCGTGGTTTAAGGTATATACTTTTGGTTGTTTTGTCCCTATGTCTCTTACAATTAATTGTAAATGCTCCTGTATATAAATATTCCATAATCCATTAGTCTATAATTCATTCGAGCTAAATAAAATTTCATTCATAAGGGCACTGAAGGGTTGCCATCCATGTATGACAGCCTATTACATTTATGTTTGAATTTTTTTTCTCAAAAACATATTGATATTTTTTTAGCTCACAAAAATATATAGGGAAAGGGACCTCGATTCCCAAGCAAACCTTTTGTTTTAAATCATTAATTTAAGTTGTTATGTGATAGATTGATCTAGCAACTCAAGTCTTAGACAAGCTAAACTTTCTTCTTTTTGTCTGATAGTGACATTATATTTGGACTCATACCTCATACAGTCATATGTCATATGTGATAAGATCATCTTAATTATTTGTTCTAAAATAATTGGTAACAATAGTGGAGAATCAGAGTTAGTATATAATTAGTACATTTTTTCTTTTGGAATGAATTTTCATAATAAGATATCTTGCAGGGAAAGCAGAGCTGTAGATACTGAGTCACTTTGTGTTCTTGCGGGGAAGTTAGTGTGGTCCATTCGTATCGATCTTCACATTGTAGACAATGGGGGGTATGCTGTTCCTTGTACTTTTAGTCCAAGAAAAACTCCCTTTCCTTTTTAGTGGTCATGTTTCATTAATATTATATATATATATATATATATATATATATATATACAGAAATCTTGTTGATGCTGCCAATGTTGCTGCTTTGGCGGCTCTGTCAACATTCCGGAGGCCTGAATGTACTTTAGGAGGAGAAGATGGCCAGGAAGTGATAGTACATCCACCTGAGGTTGGCTACTGAATTGAAGTACTTTTATTTTCAGAAAAAGAATTTCAATATACTATTTTTTTTTAACAAAACATATGGTGTGACATGTCAGCCCTCAGTTTACTCTTGGGAACAGATTTTGGGAGCTAGAATTCAACAATATGAATTATTTTGTTAGGGGGATCTCACAATTACAACGAAGAGTTGAATAAATCACAATCTAGATTACAAAAGTAAAATTACTGTATACCTTCCAATTTAATTTTTCGTATTTAGCGCATACATGTATGGCCACAATCTACTTTACGACATGCTCATACCGGATATCACAAATTTGTAGTGAAACAAAATTGCCCACAAAAGAATGACTATAGTACATCAAACAAAGATAATAGGACTACACTACCCTCAAAGCATTAATGTGGGTTCCACATACTATGTTTGAGCCAAATGTAGAGAGAAAGTTGGAAATTATTTTATACTCTCTCCTTTAATTTTCTTAATATCGTGAATAATGTACTTGACTTATTCCTCTGCATTTGACAGGTCAGGGAGCCGATTCCATTAATAATACACCATCTCCCTATAGCTGTAACCTTTGGTTTTTTTGGTGAAGAGAACATTGTGGTGTGTAAACTATCATAAAAAGTTTTGTTTTCTTGTTCTTTTGCCGTTATTATAATATACTACCTCTGTTCCAAAATATAAAAACATTATTGACTTTGAAAAGTCAATTTTATACTTTTTCAAATTCTAATTGACATAAATTAATTCGATTATAGTCAACACAGTTGTGAAAATTGTTAACTATCTGAGAAGTACTATTAGTTACAATAAAAAAAATTTCAACACTCAAATGATTCATGTTTATTTGAATTTGCAAATGTTCTAAGTCGACTTTTCACATCAAACAAAGGCAGTATAAATGAAGAATGTTTACCATGAACTCATTTTTGATCGGAGGGTATAATTGTAATTTGTATACTTAGGCAATTGATCCAACCCACCATGAAGAAAATGTTATGGGAGGCAGAATGACAGCTACGCTGAATACAAATGGTGACGTTTGCGCTATTCAGAAAGCAGGAGGAGATGGTGTCACGCAGACTGTTATCATGCAGTGTTTGCGTATTGCTTCTGTCAAGGCCGGTGATATAACGAGCAAAATAAAAAACGCCGTAAGTTTCTGCTTTATTAAATGCTTTATATGTTACATACTCCATCCATCCCACAAAAAAGGTCCCATTTGGATTTTTTCGTAGTCAATTTGTGATATCCTAAAATTCAAAACTAATATATGTCTTTGACCTTAAATCAAATGCAATATTTAATATTGTAAATTACGTAAATATTATTACTACTCACGAAGTTTGTATTTCGGAAATTTAGTAAATTAACATGACAATTTGAATTTTAGAATTTTGTAAATCTACTAGGAACAAATAGAAATGGTACTCTTTTTGTAGAATCAGGGGAGTAGTTGTATTGTTCTTGTATGTTCCTTATCCAAAAGAATAATGTTAGGGGTCTCAAAATTTATGGTCTCAATTGGTCACAAATACACGTCACTAACGTAGAGGTTGGTTGGCATCATGGTGGACCCTAATTAAATACAGCCAACCTATGTATTGGTGGCATGTGTATTTAAGACTATTTAAGATCTCAAATTTTGAGACCCCTAGCATTATTCTATACAAAATGTGAGCATTGAATAATGTCTGCAGGTTGAAGCTTTCAGCACAGAACGAGCACTAAGGAAGATCAAACGTCATCCTTCTTCTGTTTCTGTTGATCTTAGTCAATCTGCTCAGAAAGGAAGCATTGACTTTTCTAAGAATCATATAGAAAGATTAAAGTTGAAGCCAGAGAAAATCAGTGTTGCTCAAACCAATAACATGGAAGTTGATACCCAATCACATGAACAAGCTAGAACTAGCAAGAGAGAGAGCGATACCACGAGCTTCATTGGTGGGCCCTCTAGTTGGTATGCCTTTATCCCCATCCAATCTTTTTAACCTAGAAATTTGAGTTTTCTTAAGACCTACCGTTTTTTATGTGTCGAGTTTTTTTAAGGGTAACCTCTTTCGTAAATGGTAAATTGATGTATCAACAAATCAGAGCTTAGTCTCCATAGATGTGCGAATTGTTGACCATGTACAGTCTTTTGGCCTTATAGAGAATCCTTCTTTGCTCATTTTACAGGGACCCTTATTCAAAGGGCATTGATTCCGATGCATTGGGAGCTTATGCTAAACAGGGTATATTAATTTTACAATCATTCAATTTAACATACTGCTCTTTCATTTTATCAGCATATTCTGTTTTTTTTTTACTGAACTTTCAAATTAAAATTACAGTTTTTAGTCAAAGGATAATTAATGTGCTACAAATATTACATGCAGAAGCCCTTGCATCCACTGAAAAGCCCAATGAAACAGAAGTGGGCCAACCACTTGCAGATACTGATTCGGCTTCTTTACTGAATGATCAAAAGACATTGAAGGATGCTATAAAGCCCAAGAACAAGAAAAAAAGGAAGGCATCCTCCAGCGGTGATGCAAGTTAAGATGGATTCTTCCAACAATTCCCTCTTGTAGGCATGTTTGTTGCTAACCTTATTTTTCTTTAGTGCGATTTTATTTTGTTATTAGGGCTGAATATATATCTATATGGATGGATTTTGTAATTTGTAGCCTGCTTAATATATTTCAATTTTACCCCTAATATCGTTTGCTGTACTATTCATGTTTGATGCAGTCCATTACATTATTTTTTAAAAATTAATTTCAAGTAACAGTAGGGTTACGAATGTTAGTAATTTCATTTGGTGCACTGGTAAGGGGATTAAAACGTTAAGGGTATCCTCTGCATCTTTTTTTTTCCAGAGGGATGGACCTGAGCTGCCCGTTGTGTGGGATGGGATCGGATAAGAATATACGATTAACCATGTGCTTCACTTGCCCATTTGCGACGGCAGCTTGGTTTGCAAGTCTGTTAGGTTTGCACAGAACATTTTCAGGGGTTCTTTTGCTGATTAGTTCCTACTCGTGCAGCTCATGGTTTAGCTAAACTCTCTTTATTGTGATATGCCTCGAGGGTTGATCCGAAAAAATATTGTTTGAGACTCGTAATGCAACTAGAAATTGTACATAATTGCCTTTACAATCCTATAAGAATAAAAGCCTGTAATAATATTTGTTTCGACTTTTCAGCTACGACTTATACCTTTACAATCCTATAAGATTTTCTTCTTTTGTTTTTGCTATTTATTATTATTAAAAAAAAAAAAAAAAAAAGAACTAACAAATCCATTTATAACTAAAATAAATACTATATCATACTAATACAATTATGATTCATCGCTTGCATCGCCCCGTGAATTTATAATCTTAAATATTATAGAAAGCAAAATAAATTATTAAAAAAAATAAAATCTTTTTGAGGTCGATGGAGAAGAGCTTATGCTTATCCTAAGTTCCTAACTAGGGAGATCATATGTCGTTTTAACTTGTGAGGCTTTCAAAATTCTGAAGAGAAAATGTTCTGATTCTATTTTACACTCCTTTTAAAATAATATATTATTATTTGTTCCTAAATCGTCCTTTTATGTTTTCTAGAATTAGGCAGTAATAATAATTTATCTTCTCTATGTGTAAACAAGCTCTGAACAGTTTCTTTTCTTTACTCTCTCCACTTTTTTTTTTTCCTTTTGTCCCATTAATATTATCAACTTTTGGTTCTTATGCGGTGGACATTTCATTAGAATTTTTAACTTATTAGATACTTCAATGTAACATTGACAAAATAATTACGGGTAATATTATAAAAAATATGACCAAATTGATTACAATAGTAGAAGTGAGACTTTTATTTTAAAACAATAAAAAATATGAACTAGAACGTTTAAATTCAAACGAAGGGAATAATAAATTAAATGAAACGACATAATTTTATTTATTTTTGTTCTTAGCTAAAAACATATGCTCTTCTACTATTTTCAGATATTGTTTGCCAATTTATGAATATATATAATTTCAAATCCACATCATTAAAAAAATAAAAAATAAAAAAAATTAATCACCGCTTTACCTCTTTTATCTTTTTGAATATTTTATTCTATTATAAATGAAAAGTCATGTAGATATTATGTTGTTTCGTACCCATTTGGTAAGTCAAGTTCCCGACTTATGCTGTTTCGTACCCATTTGACTGTAAGAAATAAGAATAACGCCCGATGAATTAATTAACCAAATAAAGTATTGTTATTTTTAATGGAAGATATTTTAATTTTTAATCGAAACAGTCCATTAAATGCAACAATAAACCATAAATATGGGACCCACTAAATTGAATTCCCCCCGCCCCTCCATTCCCAACCAATCCCTATATCCGGTTTCTCACGCATGTGATATGAAGTGCTTGTTTGGTTTTAAATATTGAAATTGATTATAGTTTATTTTTAAAAATTAATTTTTTTTTTATAAGTTAAATATAATAATATTATTAATTTATTTTAAAAAATTAATAAATATATTTTTTTAGCTAAAAAAAAATTATAATTGACAAATAAATTCTAAATTATTCTGAGATAAAATATGTTAAAAAAAACTTGAAAATGAAAACTCATCATTCTTCGGCTTTCTCTCTCACACAGTTATACACAAACTAGAGGTGAAAAGGGTATCGCTAAAATTTAGTTGTTTGGTGAGAAAATTAATTTTGAGCAACTAGTCATTCACATCATACGCATGCACATAAGCCTTCTATTTATGTTTCTCTCTGTGTCTTTATCCCTTTAGTTGAGAGGAAATTAATATGGAGATAGAGACTACAAGTGGTGGTGCTGGTGGTTTTGATGTTGAGAAGGGTGCTGCGGCGGAGTACAGTGGACATGAGGGCGGAGCATACTTGGTTTGGGAAGATCTCTCGGTGATGCTACCAAACTTTGGCCATGGGCCCACGAAGAGATTGCTTCATGGTCTCACTGGCTATGCTGAGCCTGGTAGAATCATGGCTATTATGGGTCCTTCTGGCTCTGGCAAATCCACACTTCTTGATTCCTTAGCAGGTCTCTCTCTCTCACTCTCTATCTCTATGTATTCTAGTCTTGTCCCATAATGGAAGTCCTATTCCTTAGGATGACTCTTTTCATATATATATTTTTAAAATTTAGTTCTTGTTCCGAAGTGAGAGTCGCCATTTAGATCAGATTAGTCAACCTGGAAGGATAGACTTGTATCCCCAGTAACAATTTCTCTCACAAAATCATTATATTAAACCTGGTTTAGCTATCCTCAACCGAAATAATTATTTTTCGGGTGCTGATTTCAGCACACTCTCTAGTTATATTTGCATACCCATCTAGAATAGAGTTCCTAAATTATCCTTGTTGGATAATGCTGAGTTAAGAACTTCACTATTTCTGATTTTGCGAGCAATATCAATAGGGTTTGAAGAAATCAATACCCATATATTTCAAATTATGATTCTGGTGCAGTGCAATTCTGCTCAGTTATCACCTTGAGGTATTGACAACATCTAATATAATTGGTCAGGGAATCGAAAATTGCAATTTTATAGCATCCTTCATATTTTGTACAATTTTTGTTAAATTATACTGTAGTTCATCTCTGAATATGGGGCCTTTTGAGTGGCCCCATGGGACACTGATTTACACTAGTAAACTAAAATTTGTAACAATAATAAGGATAGAGAGTAGTAAGGACTTGAAATTGAACCAAGGAAAAAAAAAGGGCTTGGACAAATTATGTTGTTTTGCTTTCACTTATGCTAATAAATTAAATAATTATTGATTTGCGTCACACAGGTAGACTGTCGAATAACGTTGTCATGACAGGAAAAATTCTTGTCAATGGTCAGAAGAGGAGAAGAGAATACGGTGTTGTTGTAAGTAACCCTCAAAATTCCTGCGTATCATAAATTTCAGTTCCAAACCAAGTCACTGAAAATTTTATCATTTTTACAAAAATTAGTTAATTTTTTTTTAATGGAATCCGAATTGCTAATTATTTAGGAATAACAAGATTCTGCAAATGAAAAAAAATATCACGATCAACCAAAGAAATTTAGTTAAATGGTCATCGATAACTTCTAAAGGCAAATTCCCGTGGTTTGAGGTTATGTTTTATGTTCTACTCATTTACCTTAATAAATATATTTTTTTTGAGAAAAATGACAATTCAAAATTACAAAATCAACAAATCAATCTACTATAAGTTTTTGTTTCCTAATTTAAAAAAAAATATGTTTGTTTGTGATTTTAGGCTTATGTTACTCAAGACGATGTACTATTGGGAACTCTCACAGTTAGAGAAACTATTACCTACTCAGCCTATTTGAGACTCCCACCTTCCATGACCAAAGAAGAGGTTAATGGTGTTATAGAGGGGACAATCATAGAGATGGGGCTTGAGGATTGTGCTGACGTGCTTATCGGAAATTGGCATCTAAGAGGTGTAAGTGGTGGAGAGAAGAAGAGAGTAAGCATTGCCCTTGAAATCCTCGTAAGGCCCCGTATCCTGTTTCTTGATGAACCCACTAGCGGCCTTGATAGCGCCTCGGCCTTTTTTGTGATCCAAGCTATTAAAAGCGTTGCTCGCGATGGAAGGACCGTGATTTCTTCCATTCATCAGCCTAGTAGTGAAGTTTTTGCACTGTTTGATGATCTTTTTTTGTTGTCCGGGGGTGAAGTTTGTTACTTTGGTGAAGCAAAATTGGCTATACAGGTATATAGAGCCCCTTTTAATATCATTTGATAATCAAGTTCATCTTAATTTTTAAGTTTCATGCAAGAGTCTATCTTTGCTTATGTTTACTTTAAATCAAGATACTCCCTTCGCCCCACAAATATGGTTCATTTGACATTTTCTTTTTCTGTTTCACTATTAAAGTTCTATGTGAAAGGGTAAATACAAAAGAAAAATATATCTTTAATATTTCCAAAATTCTTTTTATGTGGAACATAAGGAATAGTATTACGGGTACGTGGAACTCAGTATTCCCTAACAAAGAAAAATTACGAAAGAGTCAACGGGCTTGTACCTTATGCATAATTTTTTGAAATGTTCATCATTTAAGTATGCACAAATGCAAGATTTCCAACCTTTTTTTTGGGTATATGGCGCTGATCTTCTGTTTTCTCTAGTATTTTTGTTTAATACATTAAGTATTTTTTGTTCTATAGCAATTTTCCGATTTGAAGTTTCTAGGAAAATGCTACATTTCTTCCCTATATAAGTTAAATCTACCAAACTGAGTTTGCTCTAATTTAATTTTTTACGGTTCTTAACAGTTCTTTGCTGAAGCTGGATATCCATGTCCGAGTAGGAGAAATCCTTCTGATCACTTTCTACGCTGTATAAATTCCGATTTTGACATTGTAACAGCCACACTAAAAGGATCGCAGAGAATTCGAGTATGTTTGCCAGAAGGCATTATTTTTCAAGTTTATTTTGTACAAATTCACTTCAGAGATAAAGGTGTGACAAACAGTTTTTTATTTTCCCTTTTTATTATATTTTTTTCCCTAATATATATTTTTTTTCTCAGGAAAGTGAAAATGTATCCGATCCTTTGATGAATCTGGCAACGGCAGAGATCAAAGCATTTCTAATTGAGAAATACAAGCGCTCTAAGTATGGTGCGATGACTAAATCTAGGATCCATGAAATCAACAACTTTGTAAGCATCTCAGCTATCCTCAAGCTCTTTTGGTATCAAATTATGCTTCATTTATTCTCTTATCGACCTTTTAATCTTGGTTTTCCAATTTGAAAGATAATGTTTAAGTGCTGTGTTACAAGACATCATAGTCTATTTCTTTTGTTTGTTGAAAAGGAACTTTTTAAGAAGAAAGAAATATAAAAAAACTTTGTAGTTTTATTCTAAGAAGTTAAAGGGTCCCACATCGAATAGAATACAAATTATTATAGCCTTTATAAGTGTCCTAAGTGTAGTACAGTTTTCTACTTGGACCGTCATCTTTCTTGGCTGAGCATTGGTAATGGTTTATAAAGAGTTGGGGATTTGTGGCGGGAGCTCGTGTTACATGGTCGTCCTTAAAGAGGAGGGGCAAAGCAGCTCTTGGCAGTGGAAGGAAGGATAATGGATTGGTGCCACCCTCATCCATTAACACACCTAATGGGCTATTTTTACTTGGACCATCACCTCTTTTGGCTGAACAAGGGGAACAACCTAAAGGGTTGGATTCGTAGTGGAGGCTCGAGCTACATGGTTCTTAAAGAGGAGCACAAAGCACACTTGGCTTCGGAAGAATAACGGGTTTGTGCTCCTTTATCCAAAGGATAATGGGTTTGTGCTCCTTTATCCATTAACACCTGATGGGCAATTTGTACTTGGATCGTCACCTTTTTTTTTTGGGGGGGGGGGGGGAATATTTATTTTTGAATTCAACGCAAATTTCTGTTGAACTAATAAAGCCCATTACCTATTTAGATGATAGAAATGAAAGTCCAATTTTATTCGAAGTTTAGTAGTGGCTGCTACCATAAGGTTTAGTAAAACCCATCTTTTGGTAAACGTCAACTAAGAACCCGACAAGTTTGATTAGTATATTTCTCTCAAATTTAATAGTGGCTGCATCCCTTTCTTCTTACTCAGCCACAAATTAGTGATCAGTTCATGGCTCCACATAGTCACATCAATAACCCAGTACATGGAGTAGAATCTCTGCTTATCAAACTCTTTGTTTTAGTGTGCAGCACACATTTGGGCAGTGCTAACTCCACTCCAAATTATCACGCCTAAACAAGCTAGTATTCAACCTTCGTTTTTCAGGTCAATGGCCTGCTCGCTAGTTACCAACACCATTGGTTTGCACGAACAAAATTTCCACCAGTGTTCGAACTTCCCGCCATCATGGCATTCATTTTTCGGTTCCTAGGAGAATCCTTTGCCTTATGTGTCATCTCATGACCAATGAAACACCTTGAAGTGTAGTGCTTCTTGCCATCAGTCTTCCCGCCATCCTTCCCAGCATCATTAACACTAGCAACTCCGGTCGAATGTTTCAACTTATTCTTCTTGCTATTGCCTGCCACAGATACATCGGGTCTCAAATCAAATAGGCCATCAGCAACCGTCAGTGCCACAAAAATGTCTTTGGCACACTGTCTAAGCAGTTCCGACTGCCCCCACGGTTGTAGCCCACTCATAAAGTTAAAAACTTTGTCATCTTCGGACATTGTCTGAATTCAGAGTTTCCATGCTGAATTCTTTCACATACTCCCTCAAAGACCCTGTATGCTTGAGCGTCCTAAGCACATCACGAGCAACCCAACTCGAGTTTGCAGTAAGGAATTGCTCCATCTCTCTCTTGAGATCAGACCACAACTTGACTTCACCACGAGTTGTGTCTTCCTCACAAAAAGTCATTTATCCTGAGACGAAGGAGTATATATAGACTTCATAAGTCTCCTAAGCCTATCCTAGTATTGTCAAGTCGAGCAGCATGAGCTTCTCACTCAGTGCAGGCATTAAGGTGACTGAACTTGGATTTGTTCCACCCATTTTAAGCTAAAGATGTTAAGCCATTAACACACGATTTCCATTAATTGTTGTGCAAATAGTTTGAAAAAATATATGTTTGTAAATATTATGGGAGGAAAATGCAAATTTTATCAAATTAATAACTCTTTTTTCTGTAACACTTGAATAATTAGCATGCTTTGCTTTCTAACTATTTGTTTCAAAGTACATTATGTGATGAAGCTCATCTATTGCAGCAAGGAATTGAGCTTGAATCGAGAAATGAAAGCCGAGCCGGATGGTGGAAGCAACTTGTGACATTGACACGGAGATCTTTTGTGAACATGTCTAGAGACGTGGGATACTACTGGCTACGGATAATTATTTACATACTCGTTTCTTTATGCGTTGGTACTATCTACTTCGACGTTGGCACCGGTTACACTGCAATATTGGCTCGTGGAGCCTGCGGTGGTTTCATTACAGGTTTTATGACTTTCATGTCCATCGGAGGCTTCCCATCCTTCATTGAAGAGATGAAGGTACATAAGTAACTTCACTATATGTATACCGTCCTATCATTTGAACTATATACTTATTCTGCCGTAAATTGAAACTGATTTTCTTTTAAATTGGAAAGTTGTCATTGGGAGAACATTTTTTTTTTTGTTAGTAGATTTTAGTTGATTTTTTACATGAACTTAGTACAAGGTGAACTTTGAATATCATGAGATTCAAATTGTAGCTTCACATTCACATGGCTAGGCGTTGTTATGGAATATTCGTTTCACTAAAATAATCTCAGTTGTTAAAAAAAAAAAGAAGAGAAAATTCTACAAGATTAAAGAGTATAGTTTTAATGATGAAAATATAAAATAATACATCAATTTAACATCATAATTGCACAATTTTGGCCTCACTATTAACAAAAGCCTCATTATAGTACTTGAGGGTAAAAGAAATAAAAAGATACCTAATAAGTTATTAAATTTTGCTAATAAGCCTTATTTTTTGGAATGTCGCATTTATGTTTCGCTTGCACTTATACAAAAAAAAATGTTGTACCTAGTGAATAAAGCTCTCACAAATAGCAAAGTCTGTGGAGAGTCAAATCTATTACATCTACTTATAAGGTTTCTTTGATAGATCTTACCAAACTCAATTTTTAACTTAAATCTAATTTCAAGTTTTTGTTGAAGTTGTAATAAAACTGCAAACTCAGTTTTTTGAACTTATTTTTAGCCTATCAAACATGATTTGTTTGTTGTCTTTGAATTAATTTCTAAATGCTCAATAAACTGCTACTAACCAAACACATAGAGAGGTTGATTCCAGGTTTTGAGGACTTGACGCTTGTAAATATTTCATTGCTAACAGATCTTCTATCGAGAAAGGCTCAATGGATACTATGGTGTTGCTGTTTTCATATTATCAAATTTCGTCTCTTCTTTTCCATTTTTGGTAGCAGTTTCGTTTGTTACCGGGACTATCACTTATTTCATGGTGAAATTTGGGCATGGATTTTCTCACTACATGTACTTCTGCCTCAATCTCTTTGGCTGCATTGCTGTTGTAGAGAGCTGCATGATGATTGTAGCATCATTAGTTCCAAATTTTCTGATGGGAATCATAAGTGGGGCAGGAATATTAGTAAGAAAACTTATAATTTACCATTTTTATTCTCTTCTCTTTCTTTAGTTTGTCATAATTAGTCCAATTGCTAATTTGAATGCAGGGAATCATGATGATGACGTCTGGATTCTTCCGCTTGCTTCCTGACCTTCCCAAGCCAGTTTGGCGATACCCGATTTCGTATATAAGTTATGGATCCTGGTCACTACAGGTACTTCAGTGAAAACTTCATTAGCTCGTTCTTTGTGCAATACAATTTAACGAATTAATGAAAAATAGTGCATATATATATATATATATATAAATTTTATCTGCATAAATATAGTTTTTTCATATGTCTGCATAAGGACTATTGTGACAAGTGTTGAGATATATCTTGTATTTTTGGAAGTCCTAGAATGTGATCCAGAAAATACTTTGCTGATGGCCGTTTAGTAGGTCCTTTAAGCACAGTTTTTTTTGTATCGCGAGGCTAAATTGTAACACTATAAGAATAAATACCTTATGTTGTTGCTAAGATTAGGCAGTTTTCCCTGTTAGGGTTTTCTGTTAAATTCCTACGTAAAATTACGTACAGTTTGTTTGCACATTTTTTCCTTTTTTGCCTTTGTAACAAAAAGACCATGAAATCAACTCATAATAAAACCCTACAATTCTAATGCAGGGAGCATACAAAAATGACATGATCGGACTCATATTTGATCCTCTAGTACCCGGTGATCCAAAAATAAGTGGTGAAGATGTCATAAAAAAGATATACAGGTTGCCAATTGACCATTCCAAGTGGTGGGACTTGTGTGCTATATTTGCCATTGTCGTAGCATATAGACTTACCTTCTTCTTGATTCTGAAGTTCAATGAGAAAGCTACACCGTTTTTCCGGTCCCTTTACGCCAAAAGAACACTCTATCGGCTTAACAAAAGACCTTCGTTCAAGAAGAAGCCATCTTTCCCTTCCAAGAGGCACTATAATCTCCATCCTTTGGCGTCTCAAGAGGGACTCAACTCTCCAAACCCCTAAAAGTAGCGGAAATGAATACTCAGGATTTTCAGCTGTACGTGCTGCGTTTATAACAGATATGGTTATCGTTAATGATGGTACTTTGCTCCTTTCTTTCTGCGCAGCACACATAGCCTACACGATAATATGCTCGTAAATAGCAAGTTTGTAATCTTCTTTTTCTTGGAGGTAATAAATGCAGTACCTTCTTTTATCATTTGCACTCCACCTTAAGGTTAAAAGTATTCAAATTCTGTTCTATGGTGGATTGTAAGTGGTAAATTTGGACTGCGTTTAATTTTATCGTCTAGATTTTTTCGGATCAAAATATAATACCAGTTATCAGTACAATGTTTCTCTTAAAGGGTGTCAATACTTCAATAAGTCTTGAGTTCATTAGATGATAGATTGACGTTCTGAGAGCCAGTAGCTAGCTCTGTCTTGCAATGAATGTAACCCAAAATTATTGTGTTTTGGAATGGGAATAAGTTGAGATATTTTCATACAAAAGCAAGACAATCGTAAGAGAATATGATATTATAAAATTGATGTATCAATTTCAATAATATATAGGTATATTAAACTTAATAACCAAGTATTTTTTGTGATCAAGAATATAGCTAATTTAATTATGAAAACTAATAATACTGATAAAAATAATATATTTAACATATTCCCTCAAGGTAAAAGTCTTATAGTAATAATTTTCAATTTGTTATAAAATAAATTCAAGCAATAACAAATTAAAAGTGTATCGTCACGAATCTCAATCAAAAAAATTATCATTAACACAAACAACATAGTATCAATATCATCGATAGTATTGGCAGCATATGATATTCAAAAGAGGTTGGGCAATAACCGATATGGATCGAGCGTTAGCTTACATAAGACAAATGAGAATAGAATAGAATAGAATTAACTTAGGCTTATTGCAAATTTTGACCGTCTACAATGGCAACGACAGCTAGGGTTCTAGGAAGGCCTTTCGACCAAGGCCCTGGGCGATACTATCTGATTATTATGCAGATCAAATAAGGAATGAGATAATTCTATCTGAAGACAAAAGGCCATTCTACATACCACCGCACTCATAAATAATTGCAAATCTCATTGACTCCATTAATTAGAGGTATGTCTGATACGTTTTATGATAACAAAAGAAACAATATTGAAACTATAACGGTGCGAAATGATGTTGAAACCATAACGGTGCTTAAAACAATGTTGAAAAGTGAGAACACTTGAATGAAACATATGAAATGAGCATACGAGTGAAACCAAAAAATTTCAAATTACCAAATTTTGAAATTCAGAGGGACTGAATCAAAAATGAATGAAGTCGTGGCTAATTTTCAATTTTCAAACTATAAGGGGCTTTTAACAAATTTTGAGGACCCCATCTGCAAATATTATGAACCACATGGACTTAAACAGAATAAGTAGTAAACCAAGGTGGGATCAAACTAGAGTTTTTCAATAATGAAATATAAACCTAGATTAGCAGATCCATGTAGGGAAAGTCATCGACTCATCGTGCACATCACCACTTGGCCTTTGCGATCGAGGCAGAGCTTGGTTACAGCCTGACTTTGTTCTAGAAAGGGCCAGAACTTGGTAGACACGTGAGACGACAGGGTGTTGCCGACATTGTTATACTGGAGGAGGGACACGAAAGTGCTGATGACACAAACAAAGGGTTTGGGTTTTTAGAACTAGTGTTTGTATTCTGACTTGAGCAAAACAACATAATCACAAAGAAGAATAAACTTAGAATTTCTACTGACGGCCACAACAAAATATATTTGAACAAAAAATTCTAAAACTTTACTATTATATAACAGAATATAATATTATAAAATTCATGTATCAATTATAATAATAAATTATACTTTATATATGCAAATTAAATTTACTAATCAAGTATTCTTGACAATCAAGAATATACTTAATTCACTGATAAAAATTAATAATAATAATATATTTAACTATAGTCCACGAATTCTAGTCTAGCATCGTACTATACTATTGAGTAATGCATATAGTGATCTGTTTGCCAAGTAAGGATCCGTCCTTTCAACGGATCCACATTTATTGTAGAGACCCATATATCTAGCGCTATTATTAGTGATAAATGATGAAAAAATTGATGAATCGAAATTTGTATTATTAAATTGGATCAGATATTTATGGAATTTTTGCATATACATATGCAAAACTTATATAGTGAAATTGAGTAAGATATTTATAGGGTTTTAGAATACATAAATGAGTAACGAGAGTTTTATTTGGTTATAAATTAATCTAAATTGTAAAAGTATATTTCAACAGTCATAAATATACTTTTATTGCGAGGATACCACGTTAAAAAATGAGAATATTCTTGCTCTTGTATTATATTATTTTTGTCTTAAAAATAATATCCGTCAAATTTATGACTAAAATTGATGAAGTGACATACATTCTTTTCAAAACAAAATGAGTAATATAAAAAATATTCAATTGGAATGGATTTATATTTTCAACTCTAAAAAAAGCATTTAAATGTGGGAAAATATGATTGTAAAATCCCATGTTCACGAGTCGGCTAAATCGGAACAAAACACATGGGTCTAAGATCAGTAACTTTGAGATACCGTAACACATGCGGCAAAAGGTACATTATCGCTGATAATTAATTAATTTGCCTCGCAATCATGCATTTGAAATACATCATTTATTATATACTCCATCCGTTTTAAAAATAATGAGTCTTAACTTATTAATTTGTGAAATAAATTATTTAAAATTTTAAAACTCAATATGTGATGCAAGACGTATACTCACTTTTGAAAACTACTATCATACTAAAGTTTTGGTATCTTCCTTCTTCATGTCATAAAATAAATACCATCCAACACAAACATGATATTTATAGACATCAATTACTTGGGAATTTAAATTATTTATCGCATATTGAATGACTTATTTGCAATAATTAGAATTGAGATATATTATGTTAGATTACCAACTATTCTAAAATTTTAAGTTGTTACAGAAACACAATATATATATATATATATATATATATATATATATATAAAATTGTAACGTGCTTCTAATTAGTTGAGAAGATTTGAACAAAAAACGTTGTGAACTTAAAAATTTTGATACCATTGTTGATCATGAACTAATGTAAAAATTTAAGTGGATAAAGAGAAAGTTTAACAATATATATAATCTGAACACATGAAATTTAAAATAAAAATAAATATTTAATATAATTGTGATATCATGATATTATTGGTAACACACCACTCATACTCCTTTTATCTCGCCACACAGATTCAGAAATAATTTTATCATCAATTTATCTGTTAAATTCCAAAGTCATCATCATAGCAGTACTTACGTGTTTTAATTACTCACAAAAATTAGGAAAGAGAATGTTTGAACCCTTACTAAATAATTCTCTTCTCTATCATGATATCAAGTAAGGTCTCATAAATTTTTTAAATACTTTTTTTATTTAATTTGTATGAATTGTGTGATGTCACGTAAACGTAATACCATGATATCACCGTTGTATTGAATATTTATTTATAATAAATAATGCAATAGCCAAATAAAATAATGAGCTAGGCTTTTCAACGGGAAGAGTTTTTTTCGTTTATTTTTTGACATATAACTAACACTGCAGGCAACAAATATAGAACCGATCGAGGGCCTGTTTGGGCCAGAAACAGACCAAATTACAGGCAAGCACCGATTAAATATGTACATATGTCCTAGTCAAGATCTCCGTTTTGGCAATAACTTCATTTTGGGACTGTGCCACATGTTAAGACTTGATAAGATCACAAAGGACAGTAGCAGAAATAATCCAAAACGGGAAGTTCAAACTTCAAGACAAACTGTATTTATATACTACGTATATACGCAATACTCTATCCGTTATTAAATAATTATTTTTTTTAATTATTTTTTCAAATATTTTATTCTAGTAATTAAAGACCCTCCTTCATGTACCAAAAAAAAAAGACCTCTTTCTCTCTTAACTCCCGTCCTGCATTTCCATTGATGGCAGCATTGAATCATGTCTGGTGACTAGCAGTTACTCCACAACAATATTTAGATCAAAACAGTGTAGCCATTCTGGCTTTTGTCAGCTTTCATATATACACACACACACACACACACACACACTATTGGCTAGTTGGCTTCTATATATATAGATCACATTGTGTAAGCTGATATATATATGTATATAGTGATAACATGGAGATAGAGGTGGCGAATATTGATGGTGCGGTGGATCTCGAGGAGGGAAGGATATCGGACGGTGGAGATGAACAAGCATACTTGGTGTGGGAAGATCTGACGGTGGTTATCCCAAATTACTTCGGGAATGGACCCACCAGGAGGTTGCTCAATGGTCTTACCGGTTATGCTCAACCTGGTAGAATCATGGCTATTATGGGTCCTTCTGGCTCTGGTAAATCCACCCTTCTCGATTCTTTAGCTGGTAAGGTGCTGCCTTTCTATCATGCATGGACATCTCTCTCTCTCTCTCTCTCTCTCTCTATATATATATATATGTGTGTGTGTGTGTGTGTGTGTGTGTGTGTGTGTGTGTATTTCTCATGCATGTTCATGAGACCTACTTCCGACAATTTTTGCAAGACGAATATAACTGTATATGCATGAAAGCTCT
>JAUMHB010035398.1:0-20153 GCA_032359685.1 Pittosporum tobira | reverse complement strand
ATTATTATTATTATTATTATTATTATTATTATTATTATTATTATTATTATTATTATTATTATTATTATTTTATTATTTTACTTTAGTTTGACTAATATTTTATACATAAAATAATAATAAAACACATTAATAACAATCCTAATAAAGATATAATAAAAATATTAATAATTATAATCATAATCATAAATTTAAGATAATAATATCACCCTCAATAATCATAATAATATCATATCCTTTTTGAAAATTTAACCAAATATGAAAAGAATCTGAAATTTTAAAAAAAAAAGTGAATCATGTTAACGCCAGTTATGCGGATTGTCACCAAAATTTTAGGTGTGTTGTTTGTCAAAGAGTTGGATACACTAGGGTTTGGACTGGCATATATAAGCAACATATAGGAATAGAGAGAGAATAACATAGAACCACCACTGTAGAAACTCAGGAAAAGAGGAGATACGATGACGAGAGATAGGATTGCTACTAGTAGAAGACGTGGAAGAGAGAGGGCGAGTCACTCCAACCAGAGCAGAGAGATCAACGAAGGATACGAGCAAGGAGAACTGGTCACTCAGAAAGGAGATAGAACGGGCCATAACAAAAGTATCTTAGAGGGAGATGATAATAGAGTACTGATGGAGATCGTCCCAAATTAGAGTTAGGGTTTTCATCATATCCCTAATTAAGGTAATGTGGTATCCCACGTAGCAGCTCAACGCTCGCGTGGCAGATCATCCGGTTGGCCATTCTCAAGGCTTGGCAACCCATCTCGCCCAAAGAAGGATCGGCCTCGGCACTCGGCATCCAAAAAGCACAAGCTCGGCTAATCGACCTCCGAGGGGTTTTGCACCTGTATCAGTCTGCCTGGACTATCGCCGTCAAGAATTCCCGAACTATGCATCTTCGGCCCAGGTCTTCCCAGGTAGCAGATCCTCTCCGCCCATCGACCGGGCCCAGCCCTTCCTGGTCCTGGTCCAACAGCCGAAGGCCATAAAGCAAATTCCTAGGTGGTGTCTAATCAGCCGCCTAACCCTGCAATCCTGTCAACTCAAAGGAGGCGCGCCATACCTACTGTTAACTCACAGTAGACGCACTATGCCTATTTTATCGGGTTGCAGAGCAAGACAAACTCTACAAATACTACCTCCTTTGCGCAAAAGGGGGGGGACCCCACTTTGAACAAAAAAGAGCCAATATTCTGCAAAAATACCGGTAAACTCACCGAAGCACAAAATCTCTCTGAAAATACGCTGGTAAACCCCACCCTCTCCTCCTTAACATTCAAATTACCACCTTAATATCAACTAACTTAAGCATCGGAGAGGGGAACGAGGGAACAAAGCCCTCGTGTCGCCCGTATTTCAGGTGAACTCGCTCCAGCCGACGTCTGCCCAGGTGGAAACAAGGTTTGGATTTAGTCAAAGGTCAGAGTGGTCACAACAATTGGTGCTAGAAGGAGAGTCTCTCTGTCGTACACGATCTATCTCCATATTAAACCTTTTCAGCACACATGTTAGCTCATCAGAGTACTGCAAACCCCACGCCGGAGATGCATGGTATCGGAAAAGCACATACAATGATTCCTGAGCCCCGGGAAAAACGAGTCAATGATGTTCCACTCAACTTCGGGGATAGCATCTGAGATGTAACCCCGCCCGGCTCCCAACGCCGCTCTCGAGTTTAAAGGAGACGTGACCGGAGGTGACATAGGAAGGTAGAAGGGCACCAAGATGCTCGAGACCTCCTAAACTCTCGCTAGAATGAGAGGCTCGCAAAGATGCTCCAAGAACGACACAACATTATTCTCGAAATCAAGAGGCTGAGGGGCAAACGCGTCATGGAGGACGACCGACCTCATCAAACCGGTGGCCAACTTGAACACACTTGCTCTCCCACCCATCATCCCTCTCAGACAGCTAAGTCTCAACACCGGGTGCCACAACATTCACACCGGGACAAGCAAGCCCGCTCCCGGTCTCCCCAGCGACCCTAGCGGAGGGAACTAAGGGAGTACAAAAAAAGGATTGAGTCCCTTGAGAAAATACTAGCTGATTGGGAGATCATACCGAAGGACCGAATGTCGACTCGCCCTAACTTTCCAGAGCCCGACTCGGGAGGCATCCGAATCGCCTTACTTGAGGCCGGCGGTAAATTGCTTGTCAAACTTCTGGCCGGTGCCGAAACCAGCACCTCAGCCGTATAAACCGACAACTTCAGCGTCAATTTCTGCTCAACCTCATGACTCAGCATCAAAGCTGTAGCTGAAGAAACCAACGCCGTCCAACAGGCCCACGTCCTTGTTTTCCCTCCCGACGAGATGCCGATCCCCGGCACACCGGTGAGAAAAGCGAAGGGACATGGTTACTAGAAGATTGAAGACCCAGTCCTTATAGAATCTGCGGTTCCCAACCTCGTTGAGCGCTTGGACTATGGGACCCTCGAAGACCGAAGACTGAAGACCCAGTCCTTGTAGAATCTGAGGTCCCCGACCAGCGGGCCTCGTTGATCGCATGGGATATTGAATATTGAAGTTCAAGGCCGAAGATTGAAGTTTAAGGCCAAAGATTGAAGTTCGAGGCCGAAGCTTGAAGTTCAAGGCCGAAGACTGAAGTTCGAGGCTGAAAATTGAAGTTTAAAGCCGAAGATTAAAGTTCAAGGCTAAAGATTGAAGTTTCAGGCTAAAGATTAAAGTTCAAGACAGAAGAATGAAGTTCAAGCCAGAAGATTAAAGTTCAAGCCAGAAGATTAAAGTTTAAGGCGGCCTCGCCTGTGATGATGAGCAACACACTGCAGACGAGGGTCCATTGTTGTCCTTGTGTGTTAGTCCATTGTAGGTTGAGACTATTCTCGAAGAACTCTATAGGGAAGAAAAAACTCTGGCCGGGCAATTTTATTGAACGACCAAGCATCAACAGTTTGCTCATCCACATACGACAAACTTTATCGGTCGGGCAATCTTCATTGCATGACCATACATTGTAACAGTTCGCTCGCCTACATACGACGAACTTTCTTATTAATAAAAGTCTGAGAACAATCAAAAAACTCATGGTCCTGTTTCACTTATACGCTCTATCCGTGTGGCCATAAGCACTTGGTCCGAAGAGCACAAGCAAACTAACCATGTCGCACCTCGCACACTCTACCTAAGCGGCCATAAACACTTGGTCCAAAGAGCATGAGGAAACATCACTTGTACGCTCTATCTGTGCAACCATGAACACTTGGTCTCAAGAGAACAAGTTGCTACATCTCATACCCTCCATCCATGCGGCCACAAAAACTTGGTCCAAGGAGCACAGGTAAACTAATCACGATTATGTTTCACTTCCCACCTGCGCGCCCCACACTCGGCCCGAGTGCACAAGTAAACATAATCGCAATACAAACTCCTTGGCATGATTATGTCACTTGGTCCGAGGAGCATAAGTAAACTAATCATGCCTGTCACTCATATGCTCCATTCGCGCGGTCATAAACACTTAGTCCAAGGAGCACAAGTAGACTAACCATGCTTATGTTTTGCTTATACGCTCCATCCGCGCACAAGTAAACATAATCGCAATACACTCCCTAGTATGCTTATGTGACTTGGTCCGAGGAGCATAACTAATCATGCTTATGTTTTACTCATACTCTCCATCCGTGTGGCCATAAACACTTGGTCTGAGGAGCACGAGTAAACTAAACATGCTTATGTTTCACTTACATGCTCCATCTGCACACAAGTGAGCATAATCGCAAGGCACTAACCCTAACCGGCGCTACTCACCCCGCCTGGGGGGCAACTACAAACTCTCAACTCGGCACTACTCCCATAGTCCCTTCTAAGTTTCACCATGCCTAAGGTAAACCAGAAGCATGGTTAAACTGGGGGCATACTACGGATAGTCGCTCGGGTCACTTAGCTTAATTAAACAGCCCAATTTAATTCAAAATCAGGATCCAGTTGTTCGACTGGTATTTCAAAAAAAAGCTTGCTCGTTCACCCCGGTAACACTTAGTTATTTTTCAAAATTGCAAGCTCACACTTAGCAGACTTCATCAGATTTTAATCTTCAAACAAGTCCCAAGCTCTTTACATGTAAATTTTATCAAAACCATAAGTGACCAGCCGGTTTCGGTTTGAATGAGTTAAGTCTTATACAAAGGCTAGGCTCAACACTTAATGAGCATTCATTATTCGTCCGAACAAAAAACAAAAACAAACACGGTGGAATTCAAATTTAAATTTCATTAAACAATTCGAAAGAATTACAATGAAAATTAAATTTATATTTCATTGAAATTGGGAAAGTTATAACTATTTACAAGGCATACGGTCCTATCCTAACTCTCTATTGGCCTAGAAGGCTGGCCATGCGGCCCAGAAGGCAGACTAGATAGCTCCCCCTCCTCCATAGGTGGCCCAACGGGCTTCTCCATGGCTCCCCCCACAGGTTGCTCTTCCGCCGACTCATCCTCAGGCTCCGAATTAACAGCCTCCGGATCCTCCAAAAGGTCTATGACCATCTTCATGTCCATGCCCCTTTTAGAGCCCCGACAGATCGCTCTTCTAAAGCCCTTCAAAAAATGGCCGACAGAGGCCTCGAGGATCATCGCCTAACATTCAGCCAAGCCCTTAAACTCCTTAGCCGCCCTCTCGGAGACCGACTCCAGCTTATCTTTATAACCAGCTTCCTTGACCTTCCAGGTGTTCTGCTCGACTTCAAGCCCCTTGTTAAGAGACACCAAGGCAGCCTCCGCCTGCACGACCCTCACCTTGGCAGCCTCTGCCCACATAGCCCTCACCTCAACAACCTCCAGCTTTAGAGAGAGTTTCTTCTCCCTCCCGGCGGCCTCCGCAGTGGCCCTGGCAGTGCTCTCCTCGGCCTCCTTCAGCCCGCTGCTTCAAGTTGGCGACCTCCTGAGTGGCCCTACCAGCGGCCTCCACCTCGGTGCTAGCCCCCTTCACAGCACCCATCATCCAACTCATCGCCTGCAACAACAAGCCGGACGACGTCACAAAAACATAAAACATAAACACAAGTGTTGGAAACATAGGAACAATGAAGGCATACCTGGACCATCCGGAAGGCAGCGTTTACGGCGCACTCGGGGTAAGCAGTCGAGCTGATCTCCTTCCGGTCCCCATCCAAAGGAAGATTATTCAACAAAGCTCTCATCGCCACCTTCCCCCAGTTGTCGTCCAGCACCGAGCTCCCAGTAGGAACCGACTAGACGTTCACCAGGTCAGCCCCGTCAGTAGACTTTTGCTTTTTCTGGGAGTCGACCCGACCCTCACCCTCTGCGGGCCTCTTCCTGGCGAGCCCCTTTGCAAAAGCCGCCACAGGCTTCCCCCTGCCGGCCACCTCCCTCTGTTCGACCACCACCGACTTCCCTTTGTCAGCCGGCCCCTCCACTCGAACAGGACCACCGGCAAGAGCTTTGGGGGCCTGTCATGGCCCGATCAGCACCGCAACAACAAGTGTCAACGAGATGTTTGCTCGAGCCAGACAGATGGCCCAGGAGAAATCCAAGGCGGCGACTTCGGGGTAGAAAAATACAAAGACGATGTTAGATAACTGGACTGAGCAGAAAAAGAATACTAAAGCAAAAAAGAAAGGGTCCCTAAACCTACATTCATGCTCTCATAGCCAAGTGTTGTCCTTAGTTACGGAGTACGACCAGGGGCTCTCCGCCTTGCCTATGCTAGCGAACAAATTATATCCTTCCAGCGCTCTCCTGGCCAATAACACCGACGAGCAGTATACCGCCTTGCACGGCCTTCCCTACTCGGGTAGACCCATCATATCGGCCCCCGAGATAAAGAACCACTCCGACTTCTATTTCTGCTTCGATGTTGGGGCGATCCACTTTGGCCTCCTAGGTTTCTTGTTAATCGATCAGAAGGAGGCCTCCTACTGGGCTACTGAGAAGGTGTGCCAGAAGTAATCCGCACGGGCCTTCATACCCATACGGCGGCACTGGGCTAAGAAACCCATGATCTGAACATAAGAATTGGGGGTCAGCTGGTCGATGCAAACCCCTAACAAGGTGAGGAGATCATGGATAAAGGGGTGGACTGGGAACCTAAGTCCTCCCCTAAGATGGTGTTCGCTAACCCCTACCCAGATCCCTTATGGCTTATTGTGGATGTACTCCCCCCTTCGGGAGTCTAACCCCATACTCCTCCGGGATCTGGTACTCCTTAATAATCGCCTCCAATCGATGATGGGTCAATAAACTATTCATATTGCAGTTCGGACGGCCCCAGTCTCCGTACTCCGCCTCCCCTCCGAGATCCTCAACTTCATCTCCGGAGCCACCCTCTTACTCGGCCTCCTCGCTGTCCACCTCACCTGGAGTTATCTCATCTCAGGGCAAGTCCCTTGGCGGAACCACCACCCTGCCACTGGGTCCTGCCGCCTCGCGCACACGAGAGCCACCAACGTCCATGACAATAGGCTCCATAACCACCGCCTCCTCTTCCTCAACTACATTAACTAACTCAAAGCTCCTATCTTGGGCCATCTAATAGGGTTTAAAGGTAGCTAAAATTGGAAAAAGTGAGAGTTGAAGGATGACTTACTTGGTAAAAACTTGGAAGTTTCAAGGATTCTCGACGACGCAGTACTTCTCTGGCAAAAGGCAGTCCAGATTTCGGTGAAGGCAAAGTGAGAATTAGGGGCACTCCACCCCTTTTTATAGACACCCCAACCCGACGGTTGGGGTTCCCCCTTGAAGATCCAATGGCTATTAAATGACAGCCGTGTTCCCACACCTTACAAAAGAGCAATTATCACACAATAACTAATGGCATTAGAAGACGTGCGAAGTAACATCTCATTAAATGCTCTGAAAAGGCGTACGCACGCTGACAAAAATTCAAAAACAAAGCTCTCCTGAGCGGTCTGGGTCCCAGCCCTGTGCAAATGTGGTGAAATCTCCACCCCAGATACTCAAGGAACGATTGGACTTAGAGCCCGCTGGCACATTAAAGTATCCAATCAGGCTGGGGGGCATTAATGGAGATAGTCCCAAATTAGGGTTAGGGTTTCCACCTTCTATCTAATTAGGGCAATGTGGCATCCCACGTGGCAGCTCAACACTCACGTGGCAGATCATCCAGTTGGCCATCCTCAAGGCTCGGCGACCCGCCTCGCCCAAAGAAGGATCGGCCCCGGCACTCGGCATCTAGAAAGCACAAGCTCGACTAATCGGTATTCGAAGGATTTTTTACTCATATCAGTATGCCTAGACCATTGCCGTCAGGAACTCCCAAACTATGCTTCTTCGGCCCAGGCCTTCCCAGGTAGCGGATCCACTCTACCCATCGATCGGGATCGTCCCTACCTAGTCTGGGTCCAACAGCTGAAGGCCATAAAGAAAATTCCTAGGTGGTGTCCAATCAGCCGCCTAACCTTGTAGCCCTGTCAACTCAAAGAAGGCGCGTCATACCTGCTGTCAACTCATAGCAGACGCACCATGCCTATTTTATTGGGCTAAGGCAAACTCTACAAATACTATCTCCTTTGCCCAAAAGGGGAGACCCCGCCCTGAACAAAAAAGAGCCAATACTCTGCAAAAATACCGGTAAACTCACCGGAGCACAAAACCTCTCTGAAAATACGCTGGTAAACCCCACATTCTCCTACTTAACATTCAGATTAACACCTTAATCTCAACTAACTTAAGCATTGGAGAGGGGAACGAGGGAACAAAGCCCTCGTGTTGCCCGTATTTCAGGTGAACTCGCTCCCGCCGACGTGTGCCCAGGTGGAAACAAGGTTTGGATTTGGTTAAAGGTCAGAATGGTCACAACAAATACTGAAAGGTTAGTAGTTCCTGTTCTAAACCTGAGATCAAACGGACATATATAAGTATAATATGGAGACCACTGTTGTATATTTGGTACATAGTACTTTCTATTTACAATTTTTAATACACTCTATTTTCTGATTGGTTGAATGGATTGAGTAGAGATTTTCCCAGTATGATCCTGCACATATAAAAGATATTTAAGAATTTCTAAGAGTAAAACTTGTATAAGATGGGATGGACCTTTACCAACAAAAGAAAGATTTGAGGTTGAAATTGCTGCTATAATTTTTCATACGCAGATTAATTTGTTCAACAGAGGCAACCGTTTACTGCATATATTTATCCATACAAGATAGCCTACATCTGCCCATCTGTATAATTCAAAATCTGTATACTCTTTGTTCTATCAAAACTATGCGTGGGATTGGAAATTTATATGGGTATAGTGCCTGATATGTACTATTATATAGTATAGTAAAATCATTAGATGAAATATGTATCAGCTACATAAGTTGGGACCCTTATATATATGACTTAAATGTATTTTTGACCTTGTGTTTTTATTACTTTTAGATAATGAATTCTGAAAAAAAAAATTCAAATTGAACCTCAATGTTCATATATTTTTAGAAACTGAACCTTCCGGCGAGCTAAAATCTAATTTTTATCAGAAAGTTCAAATTTTTCGCTAGAGGAAGGGCAAAAAAAGTATTTCAACAAAGTTGGAGAACTGAATTTTTCGTGAGATGGATTAGATTAAGTATGCCTTTAGTGAGAAATTACCATGGTGCCCTCAAAAGACAAATATGTCTCTTAAAAAATTCACACTGCCATTAAATTTTGAACTTTCCAGCAAAAAATGAATTTTAGCTAACCGGAAGGTTCAATTTCTAAAAATGTATGAACATTGAGGTTTAATTTGAAAAAGTTTTTTGTTAAGGTTTAATGTCTAAAAGTGGTAAAAACACAATATCAAAAGTATCTTTTAGCTTATATATATATAGAGGGGATGGATCCAAAATTGACTACTTAGCCAAAATAATCATAGTCGTTCGTTTTACATACAATGGTGTAAGATGTTCAACATGCGCTAAAAATTATTCATGAGCGCACAATAATTTTTAATGCATATGTAAAATTACAAAATTATCCATAATTTTTTGTCTTTTAGTACCTATGCACTATAAATTATAGTGAGTACGCATACCTTATGTTCATTTGAACTTTGGCTTGCATCCGGAGAGGAAGAGTGGTGGGTTGAGGACCAAAGTTCTTGACGTGGTAGTTGGATTTTTAGATTAGACCCAACAAAAAAGAAGTGATCTTTGTTCCTTTCTCTCTCTTTATGTCTCCGTTTCTCTCTATATACGTATATTCATATCAGCGTTGATTCAAGAACTTTATTTTCTCACTCCTAAGAGAAATGGGTTACATGTTAAAAGAAGCTTTAAAAACTCTTTGCGGGGTTAATCAATGGTCTTATGCTGTTTTCTGGAAGATTGGCTGCCAAAATCCAAAGTAAGTTCACTCCTTTCCACTTGGGGGTTTTTTGGTTGCTCAGGAAATGGAGAAGAAAATTTACTCTGGCTTCCATTTTTTGTTTACTCATTCCTGCAAAAAATTCGTGCACAGTGGCTATGCGCTATAAAATTGTTGCGCGTATGCGTAACAATTTATAGTGCGCATGCACTAAAAGACAAAAAATTATGGATAATTTTGTCATTTCACTTACGTGTTAAAAATTATTGCGCATCTTTGAATAATTTTTATAGCGTAGATGAATATTTTACAAATTTTACACAGTTAAATCTGAAATGAATGATTACGATCATTTTGATTAAGTAACCCCAATATTAACTATGAACTATGGATCACTCATATATATATGTATGTATGTTAGATGGGATTACGTAGAAGGGAATTGCCAGGAGCCTTAAGAGATATTAAATAACAATTTTCTAAATTGGACTAGGAGTTGACCTGAGAGTATAAAAGATTAATATCAGTGGCATTCTTCTAGTAGCTGTAACCTGCGTAGGTGGCTAATTGGGTTCATATCAAGTATGTATATGTATATATGTATTACTAGTAATTAATTAATTAAAGATAATCCCGGAAGAACTAATGGACTTCACCTATTGGCATACTAGAGTAATATACATATATTAGTAGGTTTATGCATGTATTGGAAGATCTAATGTTAGACTATATAATTCAAAATTGCCTCCAGACTAGAAGCTAGCTTTGATATACACTCAAGAAATCAAATTAAAATTAAGCAAGAATAACTCAGGGCTAACATGTCATATCCTTATATCCTGATTAACAAGACACAAACTGATTACGAATGGTCCATGAAGCCTGTGTACATTGACGTTAGAATGTAAGGGAACTCAGGAACAACTTTCAAGGACAGTTATCAAAGACAGCTTCTGTCCACCACTTCTACAAGAGATTATAAGACAGAAAACTCCATGATCTGGGAAAGAGATGTGAAGATAAGTTGTAGATTTTTCCAACGGCTTAAACCTCACCCCTTTTGGATTCTCCAGCAGAAAGTGAGAGCCATTATACTAGACTAGTGTTACAGAATTCGGAAAGAAAATACCCCACCTTCCAAGGCTACAAACTTGATTGTTTTATAGTAATAATTCAACTCCTTTTGTATCACAACAATAAACATATCATAAAATATAATTAAGTCTTACTATAATTTTAATTGGATTTTAGAAATCTCAAAGATTATATATTGCATCGGTTACTAATAGTTTTATAAAATTGTTTAGGGAATAAAGCAAATAATAAAGCCAATAAAATATAAGAATGGAAGACTTGTAAAATATATATCTGTGTAATTGATAATAAAGCTTAATTTAATTTATTCTCTGTTGATAGATCGGACTGAGGGAGTGTAGAGACACTCGAATTTTGTGGTGTGTGCTTTGTATCTCATTATGAGGTATTATAACTCATTTTTATCTATATTCATTTTGTATGAATATATATTTGTTAATTTGTTTGTTCATATTGGAATAGTAATATCTATTTTTATAACTCTAGTCATTCCGTTTGCTTGACATCTCGAATCACAATCGCTCGCTATTTATAGATATGCTAGGTAGTTAATTAGGGACCTTAATATGAACCAAGGAAGTGATTCAATGATTTGATTTTGGAGATTATTTGCATTTAAAATGGTGCACTATTAGACCACACTTTGTTAGAATGACTTTAGGGTTTAGGCATATCAATGAGCTATACATATTTATCTGCATGCCCTTTTCGCACTAAAAGGGACATGGTAACATACCCTTCTGTGCTCCAGGGGTGAGCTTGGCCATATTTACTTCGGGATACGTGGGGTCGACCCATTTTGTTTTGTTCTGTTCTATTGCTCTATTAGCATTCTGATCAGATGCTTCTATTTTGTTTGTATATGAGCTCGGTATGATTCCCATAACCTTAGATTTCGTTAAGCCATTTAATTAGTATGGATTTGATATTATTTTATTATGTTTATTGTTGCATTGGTTAAGTTTTGTTCAATATTGTTTCAACATTTTTTTTCATATATTGTTTTCTTAGCTGCACTAAGTTTTTGTTCAGCCATCTTTTGCTTTCTTATGATGGTAGGTAATCCATGAGTTTGAGCTATTCGGAAAAGGTAAAGGCATTGGGATGAGTGATGAGAGAGATCCTTTAGTTTGAGTAGTTCTTTTGGACGTCATTTGAATAAAATAAGCTTAGACTTTATTATTTTTATAAGTTGGGTGTCTTGGACTATTTTGGCATTCACCTTTAAACTTTTAAGTTCTTTTAGAGTTAAATTCTTTATGTTAAGACTTTCTGTATTGACAAGATATTTCAAACTTTGTAGTTTTTTTTTTTTTGGAATAGATTGGGATCTTATAAGAACTCTGATGTCATCTTATAAGATTTTATTATGTATTTAGTTGTGACATCCCTTCTAATAAGGAGGGGATGTTACAAGAAAAATCCATTTGGCACGAGAAAAATCATCCACAAGGGTGAGAAAATAATGACAACCATTGCATGTGTTAACTTTATATGGTCCCCACAAATTACAATGCACCATTTCAAAAACTTTTGTAGTAGAAATAGCGCTAAAAGTAAATGACAATTTGCGTTGTTTAGTAAGTGAACAAATGGTACAAGTCTGTTGACACTGAGAAACATTAAAAGATGGAACCTCAACAATTTTAATAATGGTGGAAAAATAGGTATGACCTAGCCTGTGATGCCAAAGTACAGGTTTAAGTACAGGTGTAGAAACATTACACAAGACATTTTTGGAAAAACAAGAGAAGAACTAGAGAGAGAAAGAGTCTTTAACAGAATAACTGCCTAGCTAAATTATTTACAGAAAAATCATCTATGTACAAATACCAAACTACCCTCGTATATTGAAAGTGAGACTTGTGTGCTGTAAACAATGTTTATCCTGAAGCTTGATGTGGTGTAGACCTGGCAATGGGTCGGGTTTGGTCGGGGAAGCCACTTCCCATCCCCGCCCCGCCATAATTTCCCTGCCCCCAAATGCACCCTGCCCTGTTAATTTTTTTCTAACATATATTCCATACTCTCCCCGCCCTGACTCTTCTATTCCTATACCCGCCCCGCCCCGTCCCAATTCCTCCAATCCCATCATTGTTCGCCCATACCCGGCCCCGACCTCGAGACAAATTTTGTTAAAAATTTAAAATAAATTGATCCCAATTCTCAAATAAAATCAATTTCTTAGTTCCAGACTTTCAGTCACAACATTATAGATAGAGTTATTCATTACAACAACTTGAGTTTTCTAGATCTCCATAATGAAACAAATTCAAGAAATACAGCACTACATTCATATAATTTGCTAGATAAAAATAAGGAAAAGCTTCATTTTTTAACTTGAACAATCACATCAAGCATAAGTGGAGTGGAGCACAACTCTTCCAGCAACAAACCCTTTAGGCGTCTTCCTGCAATTAACAATTAAATAGTAGCATATGCACTTCTGTAGAAATTCAATGTATATATGGACTATGCAGGTAATCTTTAGCAGAGATTAACAATGATGGCCAAAAAAATTTCAACACACATTTATGCCTTAGTTTAGTCTTAACACCGCAAATGATATACTAGGTGGTTATGGAGTGCATTGTTCTGCAGAACCTTCTGTAAGAGAAGCTTTTGAGCCTAGCTATAGATTTCAATGTAGTAGTACAAATTTGCATTATTATTTTTAAACAGAATACCAGTTTTCCTGAAGTAATATCCACACATTTCCATCATAAAAATACATGTTCATATGGGTTATCAAAAGTACAGAATCACCTAAATGAGAGGATATAACAGTTCTATGTTATAACAAATACTGAAAAGAAATACCACAATCTTGCTCACTTCTCACCAAATAATTAAATAGTAACATATGCACTTCATTCTTCGCACAAAGATGTAGTGCATATTCTTGCATATTAACAGTAATCACAGAGATTAACATATTAACAGTAAACAAATAAGCAATATTCTTGCAACTCGTAAAGAATGCAGTGCATAAAAAACTTACATTGCCATTGGTATCATCTGCATTCTCGGCATCATCGTTGTCACTAGTTTGTAAAGTAATTATTATTAGTAAACAACAAAAATAATATTAAGTACTATTAAAATAAACATCAACTTTAAATTTAATACCATTATTGATATCGCTCCATAGCCAACTTTGTGTGCACATCAATGCCTCCAAAGTCTTAGAATGCAAGGAACTCCGATGCGGGCTAACTATTCGACCCGCTATACTAAAAGTAGACTATGATGCAACACTAGAAACCAAAATAGCTAATATGTCTCGAGCCATTTTTTGCAACGTCGGAAATTTGATTCTATTCATTTTCCAGCAACTCAAAACATTAAAGGTGGGTATTCTTGGCAACACATTTTCTTCCAAATAAAAATCCAACTCTGATTTTACGCTAGAAAGACTTGAAGTACGACTCACAAATAAGTTAAACTTAGAAAGAGGATATTCATCAATAATTTCGCTAGTCATCAAATTTTGGTGAGATGTCTCATGACTATCATGATTAGATTCGTATTGACGTACCAAAGAGTAACAACTATCACAAATTCTATTCACATAAAATGAAGCCTGATCACCATAAATTTCATTGTAGTAATATTGAACGAGCTTCATTTTATACCTTGGATCCAAGACAATCGTTATACCTAATACAACATTACACACATCCCAATACTTATCATATTTTCCATCATTTTATGCGCCATGTCACGAACAATTTCTGATGCACTAAAAAAGCCAACTTGAAATTTCAACTTTTATTTCACATATTTTTGCAAAGCAATTATTTGCAGTAGGATATTTGGTCCTCGAAAAAAGTTTTGTTGCATTAAAAACAAGTTCTAATTTTTGGCCAATTTCTTCCACCAACTCCCAATCTTGTTGACTTGGCAAACAAGTGTGCAATCTTTCTCTTCTCCTCAAACGTGAAAAAACATCTTTATATAACAAATCCGTTTGAAGCATCTCAAAATTTGAATTCCAACGAGTAGGGCAATCAAGGCACAGTTGTTTATTGTATGAAATTTTCAAGTGCTTACAAGCAGCTTCAAAAGTTCGAATTCTTAGAGGTCCAGCTTTCCAAAATACAACACTATTACGAACATTTTCTATTCCTTTCCCTATAACTTCCAATCCTACTTTCACAATTAAGTTCAAAATATGTGCGCAACAACACATATGAAACAAATCTCCATGTAATAATAATAAATCTCTATCAAGAACTCCGAAGTCATCATCAATTAAATTATTTACCATGACATCATTACTTGTTGCATTATCAAGCGTAACCGTAGATAATTTTTGATCAAGACCCAAGTCATTTAATGCATCCAAAAGATATTTAGTGAGAATTTCGGCATTGTGTGGAGGAGGCACATAAATGAACCTAAAAAAAAAATTCAATATTGGACATTCAAATTAATAAATAATAATACTACCAAGCAAGGACTAACCACATAATAGGAATCAAAATATCAAGAATAATCAAGAAGATACCCCACAATACGACTTTGTAACGTCCAATCCTCATCTATGTAGTGAGCAATAACCGCCATGTAACCTTTTTTTGTTGGTTTGGAAGACCACATGTCAGTTGTGATAGCAATTCTACAATCTAAGTTCCCCAACAACCAAATAGTTGTCTTTCTCCATCTCATACATCTTCATAATATATGTCTTAATGGTGTTTTGACTTACCATCTTGAACATTGGCTGGAGACCATTTGCAAATTTTTGAAGTCCATAATGATGTACAATGTTAAGAGGATATCCGTGCAAGACAATAGCTTCGGCAATATCCCTTCTTGAAGCATCTTGACCGAAAGAAAAATTACGATACTCAACTTTTTCGCTCTTGTTTGCATGAGCTTTGAGTATTTGTTGTTTAATGTTGAGATTTTTCACTTTTACGCATCTTTCTATGTGGTCGTGAAAGTGCTTTGTTCCATTTCTACTACTGCCTCCAAGTTTAGAGTGGCAAGTAATGCAAACTGCATATTCTTTCCCATCTATGGTTACCAACTCAAATTCAGTCTAAACAATTGATGTTCTTTTTCTTTTTGGAGCTGAACTTTGAGCGGCTTGAGATTGGGATGGCTGAGCTTCATTTGGTTGAGATTGAGATGGGCCAGATGGCTGAGCTTCATTTGGTTTAGTTTGGGATGGCTGAGATTCATTTGGTTGAAATTAGGATGGCTGAGATTCACTTGGTCAACTTTGAGCTGGTTGAGTCTCTGATTGAGATTCAAACATCCTAACATATAAGAAAACAACAAAAAGGAAAATTAAATCAGTGATAAAACTACAATAGAACTGCAATAAAATAAAATATGAAAAAACAAATAATTTGGGCCGAGGTGACTCTATAAAAACTGTAAATTTTTTAATCAAACCCTTTTGGCAAAAGAAGCAGGAAGAATTTTTAATCAACCAGAATCACTAATTCTTAAAGACTTTTGATGGAAACATATGAAAGTAATGGAGATTTCCTTAATAAGGAACAAAAGAGCAATCATTCATGGTTACGGAAACTCTTTGGCACAACTTTAGTGAAAGAATGAAAACAAGTTACAAATTTTTGATAAGAGCTTTTTAGTACTTAATATCTTAATATCTTTTGCTCTTGATTTATTATTATTTGTTTAAAAAGCCCAATCAAATATGAAATAATTGTTATATTTTTAGTTTGGATTACTACTCTTTGTTTGGACTTTATTTTGTAAGTTTTTGGGCCTATTTGGTGAAAATTTGGGCTTGGAATGGACAACGGACAAATCATAATCAAACTAGGATAAGGTTGTTGGCGTGAATTTTCATAGTCCTACTCTGATTATGCAAGAAAGATCCGATCTGAACCATTCATGCACAAATTTTAGAGAGATTCAGATTGTGTATCTTGTCCTATAAATAGCATAGACCTCTAGATAATTTATGTATCAATTTTCATAATTCATAGCTAGTAGCTTAGTAGCAGTATTTGTAGATGGTGCTCGGTGGAGACTTTCCCACAAGACGAAGGCTTTTCATTCGAGTAATCTTATGGGTTCTATTATTCTAAACTCTTCTCTTTTCTTCTTTAATATAATTATGTTCTAAATTTCTTTGTGCTGAGATTAGACGGATCCTGCCCATGATTAATTAGATCTACCGTTTTATCATGTTTTTTTTGTGAATTTATTATGTTGTGACTTATGTTTCATGTTATTAATGCTTGTAGATATCTGATCAATGTTTAGATGAATTTTGTCACATAGTTCAAGTACCGAGAGAAGAAGACTAGGGAGAGCTCATGTGAAACATAGCCACAAATAAAATTTAGTTAGAGATAATCTAGGTTGTTTGTGTAGTTTCAATAGTAACTATATCTAAGCTAGGTAGTGATGGTTAGTGAATCTGGAAATTTCCATAAAACTTAATGCTCTTCATATTATTTAAATTTCACATGGAGACTGTGGGGTTAATAATTGAAGTAGGGGTGCTATAACTAGAGATAAAGTAGCAACTAAATTAGGAAAATTCTACTATCACAACAGAATAAATTCCATAACTTGCATGATAAACCAATTGATCTGATTATGAATGGATAGGTGAAATCGAAATCTTATCATTATTTCTTATTTTGTTTAAAACCCTAATTTATATTTGTTTAGTAATTAGTTTAGTAGGTTAATTACATAAAAATCTAATCTTTATTAATTAGTTAGATAAGTGAAAAATTATCTAAGTGGTACATAATTAATAAATTATAATTCCTCATGTGATCGATAACTTTTTATACTATAATTTGATTGGTGTACACTTGCATTGAATCCCGATCAAGTTTTTGGTGCCGTTGCCGGGGAATTGTTTAATTTTTTAATTATTATCACTATTGAAAATTATTTGCTTAGACTAGCCTTTGTCTTTTCTGTTTTACGCTTTTATTTTGTTTTTACAGGTTTAGGTTTGGTGTAGGCAATTCATGATGTTAGGTTAAGAAGCAAACATGTTGAACCAGAGAAAGACGATGGGAGAGTTTGCGGCCCTAGTAACATTGCATGCAAAGATCGATGCATTAACAAACATTTTCAATTCTCAATTAAGCAATATTTCAAACATCCAGAGATTTTCTTGTGAATTTTATGGTGGCGACCATAGGAGTGTTGATTGTCAGGTTGGTAACAATTTTGCTGCACCTTATGAAAATACTAACTATTTTATTTCCAACTGTGACAGGAATTCAAACTACTTTGACATGACCAACCCCTATTCCAACACATATAATCAAGAATGACAAAATCATCCTAATTTACAGTGGGGAGGTCACAATCAACCAGCTCCATGGGCACCACCGGTAGAGAGTTCGAATGCGCATTTAGAGGATATGATAAGCCAGCTAGCCTATACAGTGGAAGAAAACATCAAGAGAATTAATGCAAGGCTTCAACATCAAGACGTCGCCATTAGGAATATTGAAAGGCAAGTTGGGCACCTAGCACAACAGATTGTCAAAAGGTCGTATAGTTCTTTGCCGATGGAGAATACAAATGCTATCATATTACAAAGTGGTAAAGAGGTGAAAGCGAAAGAAGATAATGAAGAAGAGAAGATTGAGGAGGAAGAAGTCCAGCCGATAAAAGCACAACCCTCATCTTCTCAAGTAGAAAAGGAGTCGTCCCCGAATTCTTATACTTCGCTAATTCCATATCTGGGGAGACTGGTGAAGAAAAAGAACGACTTTGCTCGGTTCTTAAAGTTTGTCAAGGCCTTCAAGAAACTTCACATAAACCTACCATCAGTTGACATTCTTACACAGATGCTGAGTTATGCAAAGTTTTTGAAGGACATCCTTGCAAACAAGAGACAGTTAAATGATGGAGAGACTGTGAAGCTGAACAAAGAATATTCTACAATCTTGCAGAAGAAGTTTCCACGAAGCTAAAGGATCTAGGGAGTTTCACCATTCCCTATCAAATTGTGGGTGTGCCGTTCAGCAAGGCATTATGCGATATAGGAACAAGTATAAATCTGATGCCTTATCCAGTCTACATGAAACTTGGAGTAGGTGAGATAAAGGACACCATTGTATCACTTCAATTAGTGGATAGATCAATCAAATATCTGAGGGGTATAGCGGAGAACGTGTTAATGGTAGGGGATACGTTTGTTTTCCTCTCAACTTTGTAATACTTAAAATGAAAGAAGAAGTTGAGGTACTAATTATCTTGGGAAGACCTTTCCTAGCAATAGGAGGGGCTTTGATTGATGTACAAGAAGGCAAATTGGTGATACAACTGGGTGAAGATAAAGTCACGTTCAATGTCTTGAAGGCGATAAAGTACCCAAGTGAGCAGAAAGATATATTGATGATTCACACCATAGACAAGGAAGTAGAGAATATGTTTAAATTGATTAATGCAATGGATCCACTATTGAATGCTATGGTGCATCAAATTAAAGAAGGACTAGGCCTGGATGACTAGCCAAATGTTACAAAATATCTGGAGGCAAATAAGCTTTGGTGGGAATCACTGGAGTCTTGGCTACCTCCATCTTCTTAACCAGGTGTGTTTGTTCTCTTTCTCCCATTATGTGCTATATTTGTTATACATTGAGGACAATGTATAATTTAAGCTTGGGGGAGGGGATGATTTGCATGTTGTTGTTTCTTATTTATTTTTCTTAGGTTACTAGAGTTTCTTTGTTTTTAGGTTTTATTAGTTGACTTTATTTCTTTTATTTGAAAAAAAATAAAAAAAATAAAAAAATGAAGTATTTTAATTGATTTTGAAAATTGTTTAGAACTAGTGGTTTGTTTTTGATGAATTAATGTTTAGGATTGTATGTGTCGAATTTTGCATATTTAAATCATTGTGTATCCATAATAGGCCTAGAGACGTTAGGAAATCTCTTGTTATCCTATTATTGCGATATAAGATATTTCAAATCATTCCACGTTAACTCTTAGATATTGAAATATTTTAGAATGATTGTTAAATGAGGGTAAAGTAGTTAGACTTTCATGGTGACTCTAGAATATTTTTGGTTATTGGAGTAACACTTGACCTTGAAAAAAAATAAAGAAAAAATATATATATAATAAATAAATAAATATTCCAAAAATTTCAAAATTTAGGGAATATAAAAATAAATAAATAAATAAAAGAGTTGGAAAGAAATAGGAGAAAAATGCCCATCAACTCTATAGGCAAAGCCTATGAAAACAAATGCGAGGAAAAATCAAGGGCTCCTTTGAGATCTTGGTATTCGAGAGAACGATCTATGCCGATAGGTAAGAGAAATTGTCCATTGGTTGGAGGTCTATAGTACAAAGCTTAAACATAAAAGTCCAACTGAGATATTTTAAATATCTATGAGTTAATACTTTCTGTACATGTGCACGCGAACACTTGTATAACAACTTATAGGGAGTAGGGGAGTTTTAAGAGATTTGAGACTTGTTATGGATATTTATGGTTTAAATTATGTGAATTTTTGTATGTGCATGATTTGGTGTTGAGTTATAACTTATGAATTGCTAGTTTTCAATTATTTTCTTCACCAAATTAATTAATTCGTTTGGTTTGAGAATTGTAAATTAAGAGGTTGAATTTTTCTTAGATATGTTTATTGATTAGTTTGTTTGAGGACAAGCAAGAGTTTAAGTTTGGGGGAATTTTATAAGAGCTTTTTAGTACTTAATATTTTATTATCTTTTGCTCTTGATTTATCATTATTTGCTTAAAAAGCCCAATCAAACATGAAATAATTGTTATATTTTTAGTTT
>JAUMHB010035387.1:0-20153 GCA_032359685.1 Pittosporum tobira | reverse complement strand
TTCCAGCTTGAGTATTGTAATAAGAACCTTATGCGACTTCTGTTCGCTTTCCCTGTTATTTGTAAGACATATTATTATTAATATAGATTCGCTTCCACTATGTAATTCGTTGTGAGACCGATCCTTATAATATAACAGGGTGAGTTGCCTAATATTGGATTCTCAATGCTTGAGATGATATCTGACGACCAGATTTCCACGTGGATTTGGATATGGAAATTTGGGGGCGTCACAGGATTTATTTGCCTCATCCCTACAAGACTGCATGTCAAGCATTGTTCGGCCAGCAATCCAGACGAACAACTTTGAGGTTAAGCCGATGTTGATCCAAATGCTACAGAACGCGGCTACGTTCCATAGGCTACCTAACGAGGATCCCAACCTCCATCTCAACAATTTTGTTGGAGATCTGTGATACTTTCAAAAATAATGGAGTAACTGTAGATGCCATAAGATTGATATTGTTTCTTTTTTCTCTACGGGACAAAGCGAAGGGATGGCTGACTTCCCTACGTGCAGGATCTAATAGAACTTGGGAATAGATGACACAGAAGTTCCTTATGTGCTATTTTCCACCATCCAAGTCTGCTAAGATGAGTAATGACATCACCACCTTCACGCAAATTGATGGTGAATTATTATACGAGACATGGGAAAGATACAAGGATCTGTTGAGGCTCTGCCCACACCATGGCCTACTACTATGGATGAAAGTGCAAACGTTCTAGGACGGGATTGATCCCAACTTCAAAAGCACAATAGACTCTGCAGAATGAGGGAGCATAAACAATAAATCACTTGAGGATGCTTCCCAATTGATTGAAGAGATGATAACTAACAACTACCGCTGGCCATCTGAAAGATTTCAAGCGAAGAAACACAACGGTGTCCATAAAGTAGATGTCATATCCAGGCTAGAATCGCAGATAAACAAGCTCACACATATGTTCAGCTCACAGATGAACACTGTTACGAAGATTCAAGGCGTGCCTTGTGAATTTTGTGGGGGTGACCATGTAAGTACTGATTGCCAAAGTGGGAACACATTTGCTCCTTCAACCGAGAACGCCAACTATGTGTCTAACTATGGCCGAAACTCTAATTACCCCAGTAACAACATTCCTTATTCAAACACATACAATCCACGATGGCGCAACCATCCTAATTTTCAATGGAGATGACAAAATAAGCAAGCACAAAGAGCCAGACAGCCTGCGACATAGCAAAATTCTAGGTTGGAGAAGATGATGATACAAATGAACCAATCTTTACAAGAGAACATCAAAATCACTAATGCTAGGTTCACTCATCAAGAGGCCTCAATCCATAATTTGGAGAAGCAAGTAGGCCAGCTAGCACAACAAATTTCTAAACGCCCTTATGGCACTTTGCCCAACAATATTGAGAAGAATCCAATGGAGAATGCAAAGGCTATCACCCTACGAAGTGGAAAAGAAATAAAAAGGCTCAGAAATTAGCAGACCAAACAATAGTGGCCATAACATAGACAAGGATAAAGAGAAGAAAGAAGTAGAGAAAGAAGAAGACACCACTAAAACTAACAATGCAAAGGACATAGTCAAGCCTTATGTCCCTCCAATTCCATATCCTGAAAGGCTTGTGAAGAGAAATTTAGATAAACAATTTGCTAGATTTCTAGAGGTGTTCAAAAAGTTGCACATCAATCTTCCACTACTAGAGGCCTTGAAGTAATGTCCCAGTTATGGGAAATATTTGAAAGACATATTGGCCAACAAGAGGAAACTGGAAGATGGCGAAACAGCGAAGCTTAATGAAAAATGCTCAACAATTCTATAGAATAAATTGCCACCTAAGCTGAAAGATCCAAAAAGCTTCACTATACCATGCCATATTGGTGATGTTCGTTTTGAGAATGCCTTATGCGACTTGGGAGCAAGCATAAATTTGATGTCGTACTAAGTTTTCGAGAAGTTGGATGTAGGAGAAGTTAAAGACACCACATTTTCTCTCCAATTGGTAGATCGTTCAATTAAATACCTGAGAGGTATTGTGGAGAACGTACTGGTAAAAGTTGATAAGTTTATTTTCCATGCAGATTTTATCATACTTGAGATGGAGGAGGACATTGAGGTTCCCATTATTTTGGGAAAGCCATTCTTAGCTACCGGAGGAGCTCTAATCGATGTTAAGGAAGGAAAATTGGTGTTACGTTTGGGAGAAGAAGAAGTTACATTCAACGTGTTGAATGTCATGAAGTATCCCAACAATGATAAAGAATGTTGGAAAATTAACACAATTGATAGAGAGGCGCAAACAATATTTAATCTAACATCCTCTGAGGATCCAGTGTTGACCAGCTTGATACACTTGATTAGGCAAATCTTTGGCTTAGATGAACTAGAAGAAGCGGTTCAATGGTTAGATGCAGTAAAGCCCTGGCTAAGATTCTTGGAGCCTAAATTTAGTGAGTTGACAAAAAAAGGATCGAAGTCTAGGCCATCGATTAAAAAGCCACCAACTGGAGCTAAAAACGTTACCACCTCATCTGAAATACGATTTTCTTGACGTACTAATTTGTCGGTCATTATTTCTAACCATTTAACAGATGAGATGGAGTTAAAACTACTTTGGGTTTTACAAGAACATATGAAGGCTATCGGATGGGCAATTGTTGCCATAAAAGGAATTAGCCCCTTCATTTACATACACAAAATCTTGATGGAGGAAGGTCATAAACCAACTATCCAAGCCCAAAGAAGATTGAACCTGACAATATAGGAAGTAGTTAAAGCTAAGGTGATCAAGCTCTTAGATGTGGATATTATCTACCCGATTTTTGATAGTGCATGGGTAAGTCCTCTACAAATTGTTCCAAATAAGGGAGGCATGACAATTATTACTAACGACAACAATGAACTGATTCCTACAATGACTGTCACGGGTTGGCGTATATGCATCGATTACAGAAAATTAAATGACGCAACTCGTAAAGATCACTTCCCACTTCCATTCATTGACCAGATGCTCGAGCGACTTGCAAGATATGCTTTTTATTGCTTCTTGGATAGTTTTTTCAACCATTTTCAGATTTCTATTGCTTTAGAAGACCAAGAGAATACTACATTTACTTGCCCATACGGCACTTTTGCTTATAAAAGAATGTCATTTGGTTTATGCAATGCACCGACGACTTTTCAAAGATGTATGATTGCAATATTTTATGATATTATGGAAAAGTGCATTGAAATTTTTATGGATGATTTTTCCATATTTGGTTCATCTTTCGACGCATGTTTGAAAAATCTGGACTTAGTGCAAAGATGTGAGGACACAAATCTTGTCCTTAATTGGGAGAAATGTCACTTTATGGTACAAGAAAGAATTATTTTGGGCCATAACATATCCGAGAAAGGAATTGAAGTGGATCATGCAAAAATTGAAGTAATTTCTGACTTACCACCACCTACCTCAGTCAAGCTAATTCGAGGATTCCTCAGCCATGCTGGGTTCTACAGAAGATTTATCAAGGATTTCTCAAAAATTTCTAAGCTACTTTGCAAACTACTCGAGAAAGATGCCAAATTCGAGTTCGATGAAGATGTTTGAAAGCATTCCTAACTCTGAAGGAAAAGCTAATATCCGCGCCAATCATGATGACACATAATTGGGAATTACCATTTGAACTAATGTGCGATGTTAGTGATATATCCATTGGAGCAGTGCTAGGCCAATGCAAAGAAAAAAAATTTCAGCCTATTTATTATGCAAGTCAGACGTTGACTGGAGCTCAATTAAATTATTTTCACAAATCATGCAGCTCTGAAATATTTACTTCAAAAGAAGGATGTCAAACCACGACTTATTCGATGGATCATCCTACTACAAGAGTCTGATCTAGAAATTAAAGGCAAAGGGACCCAAAAATCACGTAGTGGATCACTTAAGCCGACTGGCAAATGCTCTAACTGAAATTGAGCTGATTGTCGAGAAGTTTCCGGATGAAGACTTGTTTAAGATAAAGGTAAACTCTCTATGGTATGTCAAATTGTCAACTACAAAGTAAGCAAGGTATTGCCTCCCGAATTCACTTACCAATAGAAGAAGAGGTTCTTTTCTAAACTTAAATATTATATTTGGGATGCGTCGTTCTTGTTTAAAGTCTGTACTGATGGTATTGTGAGATGATGTGCAGCATTCAACGAGATTATAGGAATTCTCTCCCATTACCATGACGGTCCGACGGGTGGTCATTTCGGAGCCACTAAGACGGCGGCCAAAATTCTGCAATCTGGTTTCCACTGGCCTACAATATTCAGGGATACCTTTGAGTATGTGAAGAGATGTGACCGCTGCCAAAGAATGGAAAATATTTCAAGACGCAATGAGATGCCCTTAAACGGTATTCTAGAATGTGAACTTTTCGATATTTGGGGTATTGACTTCATGGGACCATTCGCTCCTTCATATGGGAATGTGTATATTCTTGTTACGGTGGAATATGTATCTAAATGGGTGGAAACTGCCCCTCTTATTACTTGTGATGCCAAAAGCGTGGTAAAATTTCTAAAGAAAAATATCTTCACACGATTTGGTGCACCGAGGGCGATCATTAGCGACCAAGACTCACACTTCATGAATAAACAATTTAGGTCACTAATGCAAAAGTATGGTGTTACACATTGAAGTGTCTAACCAAGAGCTAAAATGAATTCTGGAAAAAACAGTTAACATGAATAGGAAGGACTGGTCTATCAAACTAGACGATGCATTATGGGCTTATCGAAAGGCGTACAAAACTCCTATTGGTATGTCTCCATTTCGATTGGTCTATGGCAAGACCTGTCATTTTTCGGTAGAACTGGAGCACCAAGCTTATTGGGTCATGAGGACTCTTAATATGGATTTGCAAGCGTCTGGAGAGAATCATTTGCTGGAACTAAACAAACTAGATGAGTTTCATTATGAGGCTTATGGGAGTGCTAAACTATACAAGGAAAAGACGAAGCAGATTCATGATCGCAAAATTCTTCGAAAAAATTTCCACGAGGGTCAAAACATTTTACTATATAACTCTCGTCTTCATTTTTTTCCAGGGAAACTGAAGTCAAGATGAAGTGGACCATTCACAATTACAAATATTTTTCCATATGGAACGGTAGAAATTACAAGTTCGTCCGACAGCACGTTCAAGGTCAACGATCAATAACTAAAACCTTATCTCGGGGAAGATTTTTAAGCTCTTAAGACCTCGGTGTTGCTTAGCCCCCCATCTTGAACTTAAACGACCTAAAGTTGGGCTAGAAACTATAAAACGAGCGCTGCTTGGGAGGCAACCCAAGCTATGTACCATTTTTCGACATTTTACGGTTGATTTTTAATTTAACATCAATTTTTCTTGTTTCATTTTCAATTTTTTTTTGTAGATTTACACTCTTGGATGTATAAGAGATTTTTAGGAAGAAGAACGGGTGAAAAATGATAACGTATAAAGAAGTTACAAAAATTAAGCGAAGCAGGCTAACAGACTGATTTACGGCCAGCGGCCATAAATTGGCCCGTAAGTGTGACGGTAAGAGGCCTTATGGCCGTAATCGGGACCTTAAGGGCCCCCAGATCAGGTTTTTAAGCTCATTCGGCCACATTTCAAACCACCGTCTCAACCATTGGCGTGCCAAAACTATACATTTCAAACCAAACCTCTAAAACACCAAATCAATCCATTCAAACATTATCCCAAGCTTCAATTAAGCGCATTACACTACTCAAACACACCAATCATCAACCACAACGGCAGATTTCACCAAAATCTTCAAAACCCATCCGAATTCCAAATGTGGTGAAAGTTTCAATTTCTTCAAATCTGATGCGGTAAAGCTTGGATAAGTCATTCCTTGATTGATTTGTGGTTGTTGGTGCAAAATAACAATCTAGAAGGGGGTTGAATAGATTATTAACTCTTTTATGGTTTTGAAGAATTTCTCAATGAACAATTTATATGATCAATTGATTAAGATAAGGAAATAAAGCATGCAATAAATAAGACAAAGAACGAAATTACCAAGCATGCATAACACAACGATTTAGCTTGGTTCGGAGCTAGTCTCATACGTCTAGTCCCACAGCCCACTCTCTAGACTTGAGATTCCTAAGAATCCACTATTCTTAAAACCTCCTTGTCGGTGGAGAAACCTTCAACAAATTGTAACTCAAACCTTTGTGATTCTTTCTTGGACAAGAGAACACATTCTCTTCCTCAAAGATTCAAAGATCCAATTCTTGGAATCTTTGCAATCTTCTATTGGGCACGAGATCACCTTCTCTTCCTCAAGAACCCAAACGATTCAACCTTACAATAATTCTTCTTGATACAGATATTCGAATGATGAAAAGAATTTTTTCTATCTAAGAAAAATATATCAATATAAATTTGAGCTTGTTTATTAAGTCAAATGGATACAAGCTTGAACAATATATAGATCTAAGATGTAATAAAATTTTCTCAAGAAAGATATATAAAAATGATATATGGAGAGAAAAAATATATAAAGAGAGAAAGTAATATTAGTTCTTGTAAAGTATCTCTCTTGATTTGTTGATTCATTTATAAAAATGAGAAGATAATGAGTTTATATAAGCTGAAAAATGGCTATAAAATCTTTTAATAATGGCCATAAAATCTTTTCATAATGGCCATAAAATCTTTTTATAACAGCCATAAAATCTTTTAATAAAGGCCATAAAATCTTTTTATAACGACCATAAAATCTTTACTCCTTTTTTCTTTGAGGATTTTTATCTTTGGAATCGATTGGTCTAACATGCTTCATATGTGTTGTAGATTCATTAGCAATAGGAGGTTGTCCTTCAGGGACATTGATTATCATAGGAGCATTAGCAGCTGGCACATGACTTAGTCACTTTCTTGGGGTCAGAAAAAGTATCCGACAGTTAATTTGCTAAATTTTGTAAGTGAATTATCTTTTGAACTTCTAATTCACACTCTTTTGTATGAAGATCAAGATAATATAATGATGATTTTTTCTAACATGTCTCTTTTTCTAACTGCTTATTTTCTCCCCCTAATGTTTGGTAAACAGATTCATCAAAATGACAATCAGCAAAACGAGCCTTAAATAAATCTCTGGTTAATGGTTCTAAATATTTAATAATTGACGAAAATTTAAACCCAACATATATTCCCATTCTTCTTTGAGGTCCCATCTTAGTACGTTGTGGTGGAGGAATTGGAACATACACATCACATCCAAAAAATTTTAAATGAGAAATATTTAGTTCCTGACCCAAAACCATTTGCAAGGGGGAATACTCAAGATAACTCGCTGGCCTGATGTGAGTTAGTGCTGCTGTATGCAAAATAGCATGACTCTAAGCAGTTATTGGGAGATTTAACTTCATAAGTAATGGTCTCGCAATCAATTGAAGACGTTTGATAAGTGATTCTACAAGTAAATTTATGTATGAACATGCTCTAGAGAATGTTCAATATTTATCCCAATAGATATGCAATAATCATTCAAAGCTTTGGAAGTAAATTCACCAGCATTATCAAGACGTATTGTCTTAATAGAATAATCTGAAAAATGGGCTCGTAGCCTAATAAGTTGGGCAAGTAATCTCGCAAATGCCAGGTTGCGAGTAGATAATAAAGATACATGTGACCATCTAGTTGATGCATCAATTAAGACCATAAAATATCTAAATGGTCCACTAGATGGATGTATTGGCCCACATATATTACATTGTATTCGTTCCAGAAAATTAAGAGATATAGTCTCTATTTTGGCTAGTGAATGTTGAATAATCAACTTTCCTTGAGAGCAAACAGCACATGAAAATTCATTAGATTGAAGAATTTTATGATTCTTCAATCAATGCCCACATGATGTGTTGATAATTCTTCGCATCATTATCAAACCAGGATAGCCTAACCGGTCATGCAAAATCACAAAGTTATCTTGGTTAGTAAACTTCTAGTTTACAACCACATGTGATTCAATTGCACTAATCTTTGTATAATACAAGCCAAAGGAAAATGTGGGTAATCTTTCTAATACACATTTATTATCCGAAATCATGCTTATTATGTGAAGGTATTCATTACTGCCTTCACTTATTGTTTCAACATGATATCTATTTCGGCGAATATCATTGAAACTTAGTAAGTTTCTATGAGACCTGGGAGAGTATAATGCATCATTAATTTCAAATTTTCTCCCTCCTAGTAATAAGATATAAGCCCTTCCGAAACCTTCAATTAGTTTTGTACTACCGCATATAGTATTGACATTAGCTTCTTGCTTTATCAAGTAAGAAAAATAATTCTTATTTTTTAAAATTGTGTGCGTAGTTGCACTATTCGCAAGACATATGCCTTCACCATTAATAACTTTTTGAGCCATGTGACTGTCCATAATCTCTAAACAGAAATATTAAATAACACAAAATTTTAACGAGATATTTATAAAACATAATATAAACTTTATACTATTACAAAGTTCAAAATCCATAATAAAATGGACAAAATGGCATACATAAAAACATACTTAAGCAACGACAAGCAAATGATCACATGATCAATTATTCCTTATTATTCTTATAACGAACTAATTATTCACTTCTAGAGAAATCAAGAAATTAGCAATACCTAAATGAGTTTTAGCATCAACAAGTGCATTATTCTCTACAGGAGGGATTAAGTAATCAACAACATCTGTAGCATCAACATAGGCATAGTTTCCGTCGCCATCATTGCTAACAAAATTTGTCCCTACTTTCTTTCCTTTACCTTTCAATGATTTTTGGTACAATTCAACAAGATGTTTGGACGTACGACAGGTACGCGACCAATGATTTTTGCCTCCACAACAGTATCATATATTTTCAGTAAATTTTGGTTCACTTCCACTCTTATCATTGCCCTTGGTTTCAGCATTGGATGTCAACTTCAATTTGACATGTGGATTTTTGAAATGACCACCACGATAATTTCCTCACCCATGTCCATGGCCACGACTTCGTCCGCTACCTTGGTTACGACCATGACTGCTGGCATGGCCTCGATTATATATTGTCACATTCGCTTCAGGGAATGGAGCAGAACCAGTTGGACGAGCTTAATAATTTTTTAGCAAAAGTTTGTTATTTTGCTTGACTACGAGTAAACACGAGATTAGTTCAGAATATTTTTGAAAACCCTTTTCACGATATTGTTGCGACAGGAGCAAATTCGAAGGATGGAAAGTAGAACGTTTTTTCTAACATATCTGCTTCAGTAACATTTTCTCCACACAATTTTAATACTGACATAATTTTGAACACAATTGAGTTGTACTCGTTTACAGTTTTGAAATCTTGTAATCTCATGTGCATCCACTCGTAACGAGCTTCAGGAATTATCACAGTTTTTCGGTGGTCAAACCTTTCCTTTAGGCTATTCCAAAGAACAAGTGGATCTTTGATAGTAAAATACTCAGTTTTTAAGTCCTCGTGGAGGTGATGGCAAAGAAAAATTATTGATTTGGCCTTATTTTGAACAGATACAGTGTTTCCTTCTTTAGTTGTATCACCAAGGCCATTAGCATCCAAATGTATCTTAGCATCCAAAATCCAAGATAAATAATCGTTTCCAGTTATGTCCAATACCACAAATTCAAGTTTTGTGATATTTGCCATAATTACTTTATGATAAAAAGAATTAAATTACAAGCTATGAATAAAAGAAATAATTAAACATGTATACAACAATTCATGTTTTGCTTACAAAAATAAAAATGACTTAGTCCCTATTTAAATTATTATACAGTGCATTTTTTTATTTTATTTTTTACGAATAAAACTTAGTGCTAATAGTACTAATAACACAATTTCAAGTGAAGCATGTTTCATGTTAATAAGGATTATTATGTTTTATGCACCAAGTTTTGTGTGAGTATCATACAGAGTTAATCAAGTTAGAAATAATGATTAAATTAATATATTAACCAAGTTACAAATAAAGTTTATAATTCTCCGTGCATATGAATATAAGAATGATAAGTTATTATGTAATAATAATCATATTGTGGACCAAGGCTAAAAAAAATTCAAAACACCATTTTGAAGAAGTATCTTCTGATACTAAAGTAATAAACATTATCATACACCAAAATAAGTAGTGATTCACAATAACAAGTACATGACATATATAACTCAAGATATAACTACTGCACTTTTACGTTCAAATAATCATATATTACAAAAATGCATAACCTATTTTCTTATGGAAAATTTAGTATATATATTCAATGATTTTGTATTTTGTACAATATAATGTATAATATACTATAGCGTTTATGCTAAAAGAATAAGTCATCTAAATTTAGGCTTTTGTCATTTGTCAATAATGTCGAAAATAAAATTTGTAATTTGATAGAAAATTCAAGTGTCAAATTTTGTTATCTTAAAAGTTGTATTAATATTCACACATTTGAGAATGATAAATGAAATTCAATAGGTACGTTCCAAGTGACCATCCATTGTAAACAAATAAAAAATAAAAAAATCAATAGTCTTAGCATAAGTAATCAAATACGGAAGGAAACTATAAAGTAAAATCTAATTCAACATGTAATTTAATGTTTCTTTGATTAAATTAGTATGATACTAATAACATGTCATATCACTAATACACAAAAGTACAAGAGAGAATGTCATAGAAAATATTAAATCATTTTATATTAAGGAAGATATTACTTTCACTATTTTCAAATACTTGCTTACTAGGAATACCAGTTTGAGATTTGAGCAACTTCCAAGATTCTCACCGGACTCGTGCTGATAACGTATTATAAATAATATGAAAATGACGATATATGGAATCAACTCAAGTATGATATGAGAGAAATATAAATGGAAATGAGATAATATTTATGCATAAGTATATCTATTTACTAAAAATCATCTCCTTTTATAGGTAAATTACAATATATGTTGACTTTTCTTTTTCTCTCATAAATGGTGGTACAATAAATAAATCATAGATAAATATATATAAATATGGACATATGAATGGACATCTATTAATTCATGAATTTCATAACATAAATAAGTAATATATATATATATATATATATTAAGAATTTTATAACTTTCTTTCATAGTTTGAATTTGATTGATATTTTCACTAATTATTATGATGGTGATTAAATATTTGAAGAGATTAAATTTTATTATGTGTACAAACATTTTTATTTTTATTTTTAAATGTATGTCCAATTTAAAATAATACTTTTTAGTAATAAATAAATAAATTTAATTATAATTTGTGCCTTGCACGAGGTTTTAAACTAGTGTCTATAATAAACCAACATATTCCAATATATGATATTATATAATACGAAGTTTTTTGTTTTTTGCAAAAGAAAAATAAAAACAAAGTGTTTTTGAGGAGTCTCTCTACCAATCATAAATTAATTTTAGGAAAATGCTAGAGTATTTCAATAACTGTTCAAACTAATAACAAATTACCTGCATGTACATTTATAGTACTCCCCCTTACTATAATTTTTTGTAATATTTTTTAATAGTTATGTGATTCGAATTTTAAAGTGTATAAAAAATATTTTAATTATAAGTTAAAATATAATATATGAATATTAAAAAAATAATTAAAAAAATTTATTTTAATATATTATTTACGCATAAATTATGAAATCTTTTCTCCAATATCTGCAAAACAATAACCGACTAAATTACTGTCCCTCACGTCTCCAATCTCTCCGTAAATTCCTACTACCCAAGTGGGCCGGCCTCCATTTTCACCATCGGACCCTACGTCAGCTACGATTGGTTTCGCCACTTGTATTCTCAACCTATCACCACTGAATCATCAACTCTGATACCAAAAGGAGAAAGAGCAAGTTCGTTTGAGAGTTCGAAACAACAAGAGCCAACAGAACAGCGCAAATCAGCCCCGACCAAGACAACCCTAAAAAAAAAAAAAAAAAAATTAAAAATGTGGTCAACTAATGAACTTCATGACCATTAAAAGTTGTTATTAATTGGGCTCATTTAGAAAGTAAATTTATAAAAATAAAATGCCCAATATGAACATTAGGCCCAAATATTTTAAAACAATTTACAAAAAATATTAAACATTCCGACATTTGAATAAATTTGACATACACATGTAACGCTAATTACAATTTATCATTGTGCGATGGTCGAAAATTCCGATTCGGAGGATATAGCATTTCCCAAATAATTATAATAGATTATTATTTGTTTAAAATGAAAATCAAATAGTCTACTTTTAAATAAGATAAGATTCAAAACCATATTGATCAAGTAAACAAATAATTTTTTTTTAAAAATATATAAAATTATTGTCAAATATTTTTATTTGAATTAAAAATACTAAATGTTGAAAAAAAGTGCATAAAATATTAAAATAATAATTTTTTTTGTATATATAATACATAGATAGATAATTGTACATAGTCATTGCCCGATTTTTAAACTAGTACCATATATTAGAGATGCAAAGAAAAACAAACTTGACAGACATTGGTCCAAGTTTGTCAGAACATGTTTTTATTTGAAAAATATCAGGTTGGTATTTTAAGTTGACCAGACTGGGTCAGGTCAGATTATGTACCAAAAAGTGAGGCCCGTTGAGAACTACCGGTCCAGGCTAGTCCTGGACTGGTCCTCAATTGGGTTTTCTTTTTACAATTATAAGATTATTTAAATTTATTTTTTCTATATATAACTTTTAAAATATTTTTATTAAGTTGATAATTCATGATTCTATTTTTATTAAGTTAGTTAAAATAGTTATTTTATATAATTAGTCATGTAGTTATTTACTTTATGCAGTTAGTAATTTATGTAGTTATAAACTTATTTTTACAATATTTAGTAATTTTTATAAAAAGAGTATTAAAAACCAAAAGAGTAATTTTTATAATACTTGATAATTTATATAACCAGGACTAGTCCAAATACTGGTCTGGATCAGGCTAGTATTTCTCTAATATGTCGACCTGTTGAGTCTTTTTGGTCTTTTGAAAGTCTGACTCGGTCCTAATCAATCCATACTTTGACCAGACCAATCCCGGTCCGGACATTAATTCTCAAATTTTTTGTGCATATCTACCATGTATACTAAAATAGCAATGGTTCCGTTTACTTTTTGTCGCACTAGTGAGAGTATTCTATTTGAATTATGAAGTTTGATTAGAGAAGAAATAGAGTACAAAAAGTATGGAAAAGTTAATAAACCAAGTAGATCATCTCTTGAGAGTTCTATAAGCATTCCAATTCACTTTCTACCGGCTTTGTTGATTCAAACTTCATTAGGCGCTTATACCAAGATTTGTCGATCCACTCGGCTTCTTGCTTCAATTCCCTTTAAAGTCAATATTTATTTATTTATTTAATATTTTAATTAAAATATGAAAAGACAAATTCACAACCAAAACCTATACGATTTTGTAAGCACTTTCATAGTATTTGCCTATTTGCCACATACCTCATATTAAAAAATACCAAAAGACAAATTCACAAACAAAACTTTTAGGCCATGTTTGGAACACGAGAATGTTATTCATGAATACGAATCTCATTTCCATACCCATCATATTCATATCAATGTTTGGTGTCGTTTTTATTAAAATTTTTAATATAATAATTTCATTCACACTAATGAAAGATACACATCTAATGTGAGAATCTCATACTCACCCTGATGTGTTGTTTTCTATTTTTCATTCTCCAGCAATGTTTGAAAAAATGAAATTAAATTTTCTTTTACCACTCATTCAATTTTCTTTAAAAAAAAAAAAACCTCACTCTAAAAATTTAGCATTTTCTCTAAAACTTTGACAATTTCTTTCTCTTTTACAAATTTGTCAACTTTTTAAAAATTTTTAAATTTTCTCCCTTTAAAATATTTGTCATGATATCTATTTGCAATATTTCATTTTCTCACTCTCTTTTTTTGTCTCATCTTAAAATAAAAATAATTTCTATAAAAAATTTTAATTTATTCTCTAAGTATTTATTTTATCTCTCAATTTTGTTTTCCCATGTTCCTTTTTTTCCCTTTATCTAATTTTTTTTTTTTTTAACTAGTTTATTTTATATTTATTTTATTTCTCTTTCAAAAAAATTTAAGTTCTTAATCATAATTCCATAACTACTAATTAACATTTTATCTCAAACTTTTATTTTATCCCGAACGTCAATTTGCTCCTGTTTTGATCTCTTTGCAGAGGAGTTCAAGCATAACTGAATAAAGTATAGATTTCACCACAGCTATCTTCCACGACTACATATCTTCCCTTGGGACTCGGCAATGGAATTCCAGATCTTGATAATCTCAAATCTACACATTATATAACAAAGTTATGGAAAGAAAAAAGATAACGATTGCACCTGCAAGATAGAAGCTGCTGGTAGATCTGACTTTGGTAGAGCAATGGTCACGGAAGGAGGCAGATGGGGCAGTTTCGTCGCCGGAGAATCACCATAAACGTCTGAAACTATAGTCTAATAGCCTAGTATCACCGACGGGGGAGGTAGGAAATGATGAACATAATTGCGAAATAAGTGAAACATGGAAACTAAATATTTCTAATCAACCGGAGATGATGAAGTGTTTGGTCCGAAGTTGTGAGAATATGGGAAGAAGAATATGTTGTTTACTGTTTTTTTTTTTTCCTTTTTTCTTTTTAGAATCAAATAGTAAAAAATGGTTAAATAAATAAATTCATTTGTTTTTACATTTACATAAAAAAAAATACACTCTAAAATTATTTTTTTTAAAACTGAATATATAATAATTATGTTAAGAGATTTTTAATATACCATATTTATATGCGTGTGCATAATATAGTATCAATCAATATTCAAGAATAGTAAACGTCTTTATATTATTTTTTAATCTCTTCAAATTATATATTTTTAATTTGCTATTATTTTTTTAATTATAATTAATTTACAATTGTCATTTTATTAATTTTTTTTTCCCTAAATTTTAAGTTATTATCTCTGTATATTATCTACATGGAACTGGTTGAACCGAAATTAAATTCTCTTTCATACATGACTTAATGAAGTGAAAAAACCGTCTAAAATCAACAATAACATAAATGTTAACAGAGTGTATCAACTTGTCAAATATAATAGTTGTTTGTATAAAAAATTAGTTCAATGACCAATTTGTATAAATAAGCTATCCCTAGAGCATTTTCCTTTAGCTGTAAGCAAAGTAGCTACCGACAACAGGCAACTCGCAAGTGCAGATTTCACTATAACAACTACTTTCAATGATACTTTGGTGCCAACTCTCAATAAGTGAAAATTTATAGGGACAATAATTCAGCTTCGTATGTCCCATAATTGTAATTAAATTATCAATTCATCACAATCTGCATTTGTATCTTTTGAAACTCTGCTAAAAATGAAAACGAAAGGAATATAGAGTATGAAACCACATATTGATTTAATCATTGTTACACAAGAAATCTTTCACTTATCAGTTGGGCTCTACGAACACCAGCCCACTTCCTACGGTAACAATAGTTAGCCGAATAGCTCCAAGACGATACATCATACTCGGTTGTATGCAACTGATTTACTGAACAGGCGCCGTATATACACAACTTGAAGTGAGCTTGCAAGAGCCAGCAAAATATACTCTCCAATTGTATAAAATATAACCCGCTTCCTTGTGCTCTCATTAGCTACATCAGAAATCAAAATGTTGAATAAGTAAACTGATTGCTGGTTAGATCGTTAAAGCAACTCAATGCAAAAACAAACACCACCTAGAAACAACTATAGCAAAGTGCTTAATACATTAAGAAGAAAAGCTGATAAGATTCTCATCTCTGCCATGTGTGAAGCAGCTAATTTCCGAACCTATAAAGGATATAAAACAAGTTTCCTACAATAAAAATTTACTTCATTATTTAAGTCCACAAACGATGTAGGACAAAAGATAGAATTGGTGAAAATAATAAAAAAGATAGAAAAAGATAGATTTTGTTTATTCACGTAGGAAATCAACCACACCGCAGTGTGTTATAAGGTCTCTCCGCAAAGATTACTTGCATCTGTAGATAGAGAGATTCATAAGAATCAAAACTCTCAATTTTTAATATTCAATAGACTCTCCAATAGTTTTGGGATACATCATATTTAAAGGAACGCACGAAACCCTAATAATGATTAAAAGACTAAATTACCCTAACAACTTAAATAAAATAACTAAACTACTACCATCCCCAAATATTAAAATAAAATCTTAATTACATTACTTTCTACCTAGTCAAAAACATTAAATAATAAATAATTAAATCTTGGATTGTCGCCTTCCTAAGTAACGAATTTTTTTTTAATCACTAATATTTGTCTACATTTCTTAAAACAAATGAAACCGCACAAGTCAAAAGCAGAGAAATTTAACATTAGAACTTTCCAAATTTTCATGACATAATGGCTATTGACTAGACAGCAGTTTATATCTTATAAAAGCACTGATATCCACAGCTTATAATGAGTTAGATATTAATTAGAATATATTTGCGAGAAAAAGTTATAACTGCTTCAACTCTTAATCACCAATTTCATTTTGAGGAGAAGAATTTGGCTTACTATGACGATGACGAGTATCACGTGCTTTCAAGTACTTCTGTTCTGCAGTAACTGAATCTAATGCCTCTCTCAGCTCAGCAATTTTGACATTTATAGGGTCCAAATGTTCTGCAGAAAAACAAAGATAAAGATAAATGTATAGTGAGATAGATCATTTGTGTATTTGCCTCAAACACAACAATCTAATTAGCTTACTACTATTTATGATCAAATAGCTATTTGAAGTAGGTGATCATATCACAAAATGGTAATAATAAAATTTAAAAGAACAGTCACGAATATATTCATGTGACATTAGAAATGCGTTTATATAAGCACAAACCATCTTTAGCAAGGTCATGCTCGTTGGGAATATGGCCAACATGTATATAGAAAGAAACAGTCTCTGGTGTCGAGTAAGAATTGTGAAAACAGAATTTGTACATTCCACTTCGTGGGGCCTTAAACTCAAATTTGTCCCCTGATGTGCCCTTTAAGGTTTGAACAGTATTACCTCCAGGAGATGTCACCTGCAGAGATTCTAGAGAATAAGATATACAAATGGTGAATCTAACAAAATAGTACTAGAAGACAGTTTGCCATGATGCTGCTGTAACTTGTGAACTCAACATCAATTAACAGAATATATCTAACCTCCGGACAAGAAGTATTTATGAATTTATTGCTCTTACAAACTGCTAAAGACAAAGTCTTGGTTTTAAGTTACTCCAACTAGAGCACAGGCTAAGCTCGGTAATTGCCTCCATGTAGAAACCCCTCAACAGGAACCATGTTAAGGACCTTAAGGTATTTAATAAGTGACTTAAGAATAATAATTGGTCATGTAAGGTAATAAAGGCATTGGAGTCGATAGTTGTAGAGTGGCACGACGTACTTAATCCTAACTAAAGCTTCATCTCAAACTTCCAGGGCATTGAATTGGTGCAGGGTTCCACTTCAGGAATGGTCAAATAACAACGTAATAATCCTTCTCGGACTTCAGAAGCTTCCGCAACAAGAAAATATAAAGGTATAGAGGTATAGAAAATGAGAGGCTGAAGTTTTAACTGGACCTTATATTGGCATACATGTTTGTAATAAATTGCTAAACTTCTAAATGAGCAATTCGGATGTGTATTGCACTGTATTAATGTGGTAAGAATAAACTAGTTTGAGATGGTTAATAGAATAAAGGTACATTCTAGTCTCCTAACCAAAATACATGTTCCTCTAGAGAGAAGGTCCTCAAAAGTATTTACTGCTGGGGACTTATAAGAACAAGAAAGATCAGGAGTAGAACTGGTGAAGCTCGTGCTCCTAGATGGTCTGAAGTAATGGGAGGTAGTGTAAAAAATGTTTACATTATTATTATGGTATTATCTAAAAAATATCATAATTGTGCTGTTAACATATACCTGGAAACTATAGTAACTTTCAAGACAGTGACACATAAACACATTTAGGAAAATATATATATAATCCCTCAGTCCCAACTCCCAATTTAGATTGTGCCCCTGTTCTATTCTGTCCGACCACAACATAGTCACTTTAAAATTTTTGATCATAAGCTTATAGCAAAATTAGCCTTTTAATATAGTTTTGAACAAGATAAGGCTATAGATGGGTGGGTAATTATTCCTAACCCATAAAAGAGCCCATTTGCATAATTTAGAAACTTAGGAACAATTTGTTAAATACTACTATCATCACTAAAAATGGAACTCTTTTTGTGGAACAATTTTATATTTTTCTGTGCAAGTGGGACTGATTTGCAAAATTGAGGGAGCACAGGAATTCCAAATTATAGGGGAAGTTTCAAACAAGGTTTGCAATAATACTTAAATCTTGCTGGGGTTTGCACCAATAGGTCAATATCAAATGTCTAAATTGTAAATTCGACCAATCATAACCCTTGATTATCAGTAAGAAAATTCAATTTTCAAATAATGATAATGCTTCCAAAATTTGACAATCAAAAAATTAATTAAACGACAGAACATCTTTCTACAACAACCAAATAAAAAACGTAGAATTCAGATATGAGGAACTAATTATCAGGAGAGTGGATTAGCTTACGACGAAGTCGATGCCAGGATGATCGGTGCCCCAGAAGATGTCGTGATCAACGACAACAAAGTTACCGGAAATAGTATCCCCTTCGTACAGAACGTACTCGTACACGCATTCGACGTCGTTTACTGTTACCGAGAGAGCAGATGGATCGCGGACTAAGCTGAAGAGCAGAAGCCCTAGCAGCGCGTATGCTTTCGAGCATCTCATTCTCGCCATTGGATTTGATGGTTTCTTTACTCGACAATCAAAGCGTTCGTTGAGGCGCTAGCAACTGGTCTGCTCACCCGTCGATTGAACTTATTCCGATGAAGTGTCACGACGTCGTTTACTGCCAGAACTTGGAAGGTTAAATTATCTTTGCGTCCCTCGCACTTCTGGTTATTTTCGAGTAAACCCTTGGAGGACTGAGATTCGGATTCGGTTTTGAAAAATTGAAGTTAGTCAAATTTGGGTAGAGTACAAAATACGATTTAAAATTATATAAAAAATATGAGCTGCACCTTAAATTAAATTTTTTTTTTAAAAATTATTATAAATTTTATTTTTTCAATTAAAAACACTCTGGGGCCCGTTATTTGTTTATTTAATTTAAGGGTTAAATATAAATTACATTCTAAATTTTTGCCAAAAATACAAATTGCAACTTAAATTAATTGAAAAAAAAAAATCACCTTAAATTTCATTTTATTCAACCAAAAGCACCCTGGGTCTTATTCTCCGTCTAATTCCTTCAAGAGGCATTAAGAATTGTGTGAATTGAAGGGTAAAAAAGAGTTTTCACTTATTATTCACTTAATCTAATGCCAATTTGCTACCTCAGCCATCTTTGCTTGCTTCATAGCTTCCTTGGTTACAACTTTTATATCCTGCGTCTCTTTAATGCATTCCTCCAATTTTCTGAGAGCTTCTTGCTCGCTTGCATTAATTGCTTCCAGCAGTTACCACTTTCATGTCAGTCGAATTTTCAACTTCCTTGGCTTTTCTTGTCAACGATTCAAACTGTTTGGTCACCAATTTGATCTTACCTGTATGGTTTACTCGAGCACCTATGTTCAAAATTTTCAAAATTCTCAATAATATAAAATTGATAAATATATTTTAATATATTTATTACACAATTTATGATAAAAAAATGTAATAGTTCAAGACATCTTTTGAAGTTTAAATATGTGTTTATTCATATATAGCTTTTAATTTATGATTTTTCATGAATAAGTGTAACCCATAATATGGATGTATCTCTTTATATATGAATTAATTAGATGTGTCTATTCACTCATATCTCTTCAAATAGGTGTGGACAACCTATAAAAAGGCTAAGGATCTCATTCCAAAATCAATCTAAGTAACTCATATTTCACATATGAGTGGATTCACTCTTTCAAATATTTCTAGTACTTGAAATATTTAATGTTTTTAATTTCTTCTCTTTCTCATTATGGTTTTGATTAAATATTAAT